>CM056193.1:8003534-8143534 GCA_029692085.1 Gymnothorax javanicus
TAAGGGTGTGTGTTCCCATACAGATCAGAGCCCATAAGAGTGTGTGTTCCCATACAGATCAGTGCCCATAAGGGTGTATGGTCCTTTACAGATCAGAGCCCATAAGGTTGTGTGTTCCCATACAGATCAGTGCCCATAAGGGTGTGTGTTCCCATACAGATCAGAGCCCATAAGGGTGTGTGTTCCCATACAGATCAGTGCCCATAAGGGTGTGTGTTCCCATACAGATCAGTGCCCATAAGGGTGTGTGTTCCCATACAGATCAGTGCCTATAAGGGTGTGTGTTCCCTTACAGATCAATGCCCATAAGGGTGTGTGTTCCCATACAGATCAGTGCCCATAAGGGTGTGTGTTCCCATACAGATCAGTGCCTATAAGGGTGTGTGTTCCCTTACAGATCAATGCCCATAAGGGTGTGTGTTTCCATACAGATCAGTGCCAATAAGGGTGTGTGTTCCCATACAGATCAGTGCCTATAAGGGTGTGTGTTCCCTTACAGATCAATGCCCATAAGGGTGTGTGTTTCCATACAGATCAGTGCCAATAAGGGTGTGTGTTCCCATACAGATCAGTGCCCATAAGGGTGTGTGTATTCGTCCTGATCAGTCCCCATGAGGTCTGTGCCTTCTGTCTTTTACAGTAATTAAGTGCACGCCTCATTTAATCAGGGAAATAATTAAATTACTGGAAGAGAGGTCAGAGACTGTTCATGTGATCATTGATACAGAAAGAAATATATGAGAGCAATACTGTGTGCACTTCTGTGTGTTTGTGTGGCATGAGCTTCAGATTGAGTCTTGCATTATCGTATGAATGTGTGTGTGCTCGCATGTTTGCATATCCGTGTGAGCGTGTTTATATATGTTCGCATGCATGTGCATTTATTCACATGTATGTATGTGTGTGCGTGCGTGTAAAGTGTGACAAATAAAAGAAAATTTACTTCTTCACTGACTTCCAGTCTGTCAGTCACAGAAAAACAAGTGATCTCTTTAATAAATACGACAAGATAAAGTGATACAAGTGAGAATTTATTCCCGCGGTAAACTGTGACTGCTGTCCCTCCGCTGACTCTTTTCCATCAGAGCCGTCCAAAGACTCCACCTTCTCAGCCTGTTTGGATCTGTGAGGGAAAGACTTCTGCCTGGGAGCAGGACCAAATCTCCCCTTCTGCTGTTCCCTCAAATCTCCCCTTCTGCTGTTCCCTCAAATCTCCCCTTCAGCTGTTCCCTCAAATCTCCCCTTCTGCTGTTCCCTCAAATCTCCCCTTCTGCTGTTCCCTCAAATCTCCCCTTCTGCTGTTTCCTCAAATCTCCGCTTCTGCTGTTCCCTCAAATCTCCGCTTCTGCTGTTCCCTCAAATCTCCCCTTCAGCTGTTCCCTCAAATCTCCCATCCTGCTGTTCCTCAAATCTCCCCTCCTGCTGTTCCCTCAAATCTCCCCTTCTGCTGTTCCCTCAAATCTCCCCTTCAGCTGTTCCCTCAAATCTCCCCTTCTGCTGTTCCCTCAAATCTCCCCTTCCTGCTGTTCCTCAAATCTCCCCTTCTGCTGTTTCCTCTGTTCTCCCCCCTTCTGCTGTTCCCTCAAATCTCCGCTTCTGCTGTTCCCTCAAATCTCCCCTTCAGCTGTTCCCTCAAATCTCCCATCCTGCTGTTCTCTCAAATCTCCCCTCCTGCTGTTTCCTCAAATCTCTCCTTGTGCTGTTCCCTCAAATCTCCCCTTCGGCTGTTCCCTCAAATCTCCCCTCCTGCTGTTCACTCAAAGCTCCTCTCCTGCTGTTCCCTCAAATATCCCCTTCTGCTGTTCCCTCAAATCTCCCCTTCGGCTGTTCCCTCAAATCTCCCCTCCTGCTGTTCCCTCAAATATCCCCTTCTGCTGTTCCTCAAATCTCCCCTCCTGCTGTTCCCTCAAATCTCCCCTCCTGCTGTTCCCTCAAACCTCCCCTTTGGCTGTTCCCTCAAATATCCCCTCCTGCTGTTCCCTTAAATCTCCACTTCTGCTGTTCCCTCAAATCTCCGCTTCTGCTGTTCCCTCAAATCTCCCCTTTGGCTGTTCCCTCAAATCTCCCCTCCTGCTGTTCCCTCAAATATCCCCTTCTGCTGTTCCTCAAATCTCCCCTCCTGCTGTTCCCTCAAATCTCCACTTCTGCTGTTCCCTCAAATCTCCCCTTTTGCTGTTCCCTCAAATCTCCCCTTGGGCTGTTCCCTCAAATCTCCCCTCCTTCTGTTCCCTCAAATCTCCCCTCCTGCTGTTCCCTCAAATCTCCCTCCTGCTGTTCCTCAAATCTCCCCTTCTGCTGTTCCTCAAATCTCCCTCCTGTTCTGCTGTTCCCTCAAATCTCCCCTTCAGCTGTTCCCTCAAATCTCCCCTCCTGCTGTTCCCTCAAATATCCCCTTCTGCTGTTTCCTCAAATCTCCCCTTCGGCTGTTCCCTCAAATCTCCCGTTCTGCTGTTCCCTCAAATCTCCCTTTCGGCTGTTCCCTCAAATCTCCCCTCCTGCTGTTCCCTCAAATCCCCCCCCTGTTCCCTGCTGTCCCTCAAATAAAATCTCCCCTTCTGCTGTTCCCAAATCTCCAAATGCTGTTCCCCTTCTGGTGTTCCTCAAATCCTGCTGTTCCTCTCCTGCTGTTCCCTCAAAACTGTTCCCTCAAATCTCCCCTCCTGCTGTTCCCTCAAATCTCCCCTTCTGCTGTTCCCTCAAATCTCCCTTCGGCTGTTCCCTCAAATCTCCCCTCCTGCTGTTCCCTCAAATCTCTGTTTCTGCTGTTCCCTCAAATCTCCCCTTCTGCTGTTCCCTCATATCTCCCCTCCTGCTGTTCCCTCAAATCTCCCCTTCTGCTGTTCCCTCAAATCTCCCCTTTGGCTGTTCCCTCAAATCTCCCCTCCTGCTGTTCCTCAAATCTCCTCTCCTGCTGTTCCCTCAAATCTCCCTTCTGCTGTTCCCTCAAATCTCCCCTTCTGCTGTTCCTCAAATCTCCCCTCCTGCTGTTCCCTCAAATCCCCCCCTTCTGCTGTTCCTCAAATCTCCCCTCTGCTGTTCCTCAAATCTCCCTTCTGCTGTTCCCTCAAATCTCCCTTCTGCTGTTCCTCAAATCTCCCCTTCTGCTGTTCCCTCAAATCTCCCCTTCTGCTGTTCCCTCAAATCTCCCCTTCTGCTGTTCCCTCAAATCTCCCCTCCTGCTGTTCCCTCAAATCTCCCCTTCTGCTGTTCCCTCAAATCTCCCCTCCTGCTGTTCCCTCAAATCTCCCCTCCTGCTGTTCCCTCAAATCTCCCTTCTGCTGTTCCCTCAAATCTCCTTCTGCTGTTCCCTCAAATCTCCCCTCCTGCTGTTCCCTCAAATCTCCCCTTCTGCTGTTCCCTCAAATCTCCCCTTCGGCTGTTCCCTCAAATCTCCCCTCCTGCTGTTCCCTCAAATCTCCCCTTCTGCTGTTCCCTCAAATCTCCCCTTCTGCTGTTCCCTCAAATCTCCCCTGTTCCCTCAAAAATCTGTTCCCTCCTCCTGCTGTTCCCTCAAATCCCCTCTGTTTCTGTTCCCTCATATCTCCCTCCTGCTGTTCCCTCAAATCTCCCTTCTGCTGTTCCCTCAAATCTCCCCTGCTGTTCCTGCTGTTCCCTCCTGCTGTTCCCTCTCCCTGTTTGGCTGTCCCTCAAATCTTTCCTCCTGCTCTTCCCTCAAATCTCCCCTTCTGCTGTTCCCTCAAATCTCCCCTCATGCTGTTCCCTCAAATATCCCCTTCTGCTGTTCCCTCAAATCTCCCCTACTGCTGTTCCCTCAAATCTCCACTTCTGCTGTTCCCTCTCTCACCTCTTCCTTATCTACCTACATCCCTCCACCCTCCTCCCCTACACTTCTCTACACCCTCCCCTACTGCATATACCCTCCTCCCCTACACCTCTTTACACCCTCCCCTACTGCATATACCCTCCTCCCCTACACCTCTCTACACCCCTCCTTTACCCGCCTCCCCTACATCTCTCTACACCCTCCCCATTACATATACCCTCCTCCCCTAAACCCCTCTACCCTCCTCCCCTACACTCCTGTACCCTCCTCCCCTACATCCTGAGCATTAAAGAGAGAGAGCAAGAGAGAGAGAGAGAAAAAAAATCTAAGGACTGTATTTGTTGACGGTAACATTACATAGGACAAGACCTTAATATCTAGAAAACTGAAAATACTTCCATATCTTATATTTCTTTTGTTCTATGATCCTCATTAGAAGGGCAATAATTTCCTTATTTTTGAATTTCAGTTTTCCATACCTGTAGTGTTTGTATGTCTGTTTCTCTCCTGTCCATTTAACTTTGCCCTGGGATCTCTTCTGATCCATCTTTGGGGTTGAATCTCAATCTGGGGTTGTGATCCTTGCTGCTGAGGGCAGCTGTGCATGATGGGGTCAAGTCTCTGTGACTCTGCATCATGACTCAGTGGTGTTTTCATCCCCACCTCCTGACGACTGATGCTGGTCACGTCACTGGTGTGTTACAGGGCTTTTACAGACTAGGGACTCAGAACTCAGGCACAGACGGAAAATCATTTTCACACACTTTATTGTAGAGATGCTCAAAGTCAGACAATCTGGCTCTCAACCAATCAGTAAGATTGCAGTGTCAAAACAACAGGCAGAATCAGTGTAGAAGAATGGGCAATAATCCAGGAATCAGGTGGACAGAATAAAGCACCAGGGAAAAGGCAGAATCATCAGTCAAAAACCGGGCATAGAATTGTAACCCAGTCAAATTACACATTGAGGGCAATCCAAACTGGGAAACAAAAGAAATCAAAATCAGGAATCAACTCCTTGGAATAAAAGGCTCATAAGTAAATGGTGAAACAGAGACAGACTCGAACTAAACTAAAACGGGAAACTAAAACAGAGGGCTATATACATATACACAGGGAATTGATAACACAGCGGGGAGGGTGAGAGAGAGCAGGAAACAAAATAAAGCTGCAGGGAGAATAGAAATCAGGGAAAAAAGACAACAAACAGAGAAATAATACATAAAACTTGAAAATAAATACAAAATAAAGTAAACAGGTCACAGAACACTGACAGGTTTTCTCATCGCTCTTATTACAGGGAGGGAAGGGTAGAAAGAGTGAGAGAGACAGAAAGAGAAATAATATGTGTATTCATGTGACAGGCTGCATTATTGGGTTTTGTAAAAACTGTATTTCAGTGTCAAGTCAGCTTTTATTGGTATTATAGATTGGAACATGGAGACATAACAGTCCTACACAAAATTGTTTACTGTTGAAATATTCAACCTCACTGTTGTCAATCAAATCAAGCCTCTTGGAAATGGACCACGATTTGAGAGGGTTCATGTACGAACACGGTTGCAGTTTCTGGATGTGAGAAAGATTAGCCTCTGACCCAGCCTGATCTAACTGCCAGCAGCACTCCAACCAAACAGGCAGCTGATGCTAAAATCTTACTGTTTGATCTACACTGAACAAAAATATAAACGCACGAACCAAAAATGCTGAGTTAAATTGACCTATAATGAAATATGCCCACAAATAGTGTTTATTGGTGTAATGAATGATTTGTTTTGCTCAATTCTGGTGACCTACGTCTCATTGACCACTCCCTGTGAGATTACTCACTCATTGAGTTATTCCACCCCTGAGCTGCATAAGCATAACATTGAGTTGATCAGTCAGCGTGACCAATACACAGGCACTCCTTGTACCAGGGTCAATAAAAGACCACCGCAAAATGTGCACTTTTGTCACAAGTCGCAATGCCACAGGTGTCACAAGTCATGAGGGAGCGTGCCATTGGCATGCTGAATGCTGGGATATCTGTGACAGCGGTGTCAACACACTTGAATGTGCGTCATTCCACCATCACCCGGTTGAGAAGTCGTTTCAGAGAGACTGGCAGCACTGTGACTCGTCCACATGCCCCACGACCACGTCTGACCACGCCCACACAGGATCGGCACATGCAGCTCCAGCAGCTCCGTGATCGGCTCCGACCAGCCACCGGGACAGCTGTCGAGACCAGCGGACAGCACAACAGGCGGATATCAGCTCAGACTGTCCGAAACCGCCTGAGGGAGGCAGACCTCCGAGCCCGCCGACCGCACCGAGGTCTCGACCTGACTACAGTCCGTCGCTGGTACAGACTCGACTGGGCCACCAGTCACCTTCGCTGGACGCTTGCACGATGGAGGACGGTGTTATTCAGCGATGAATCGCGATTCCAACTGTACCGCGCTGATGGCAGACAACGCGTATGGCGACGTGTGGGCGAGCGTTACGCTGATGCCATTGTCGTGCGTCGGGTGGCACATGGTGGTGCAAGTATAATGATATGGGCAGGCATATGCCATGGACAGCATACCCGTCTGCTTTTCGTTGAGGGCAACTTGAACGGGCAGCGGTTCCGTGACGAGATCCTGAGACCCATAGTCATACCGTTTGTGCGACTCCATCACGTGACATTCCAGCACGATAATGCCCGGCCACACACTGCCCAGATCTTCTTGATGAGGAGGATGTCCCTGTTCTCATTTGGCCAGCATATTCAACCGATATGTTGCCAATTTGGGATGTTCTGGATTGACGGGTCAGACGTGTTCCGGTTCCAGAAAATATGCGCCAGCTCCGAGTTGGGCTGCAGGAGGAATTAGACAATATTCCACAGGCCACTATTGACAATCTCATGAACTCCATGCGCCGGAGGTGTACCGCTTTACGTGATGCCGATGGTGGACACGCTCGTTACTGAGTGCTGTGAACTCTGCCCAATGACCCCTGGTGGGTTCAGGCTGTGATACCTCATGATTTGTGTATAGTAAATTGTTAGTCACGTTTCTGTTGCTTGAATATTAAGGCAAGAATAAAATAATGATTGTTTTGTTGAAATATTTCCCGATTGATAAAAATTAATTAGAAAAATAATCACTTTGTGCGTTTATATTTTTGTTCAGTGTAAAATACATAATTATTAGGAGATTAATACATTATTTTTACGTTGCCTATTCTTATTGCATTCTATATACCTTATAAAAATCAGTCTCTGATGAAAATGAAGGCCAAAACCTGCTCTGTTATTTTTTTTATTGAACGGTGGCTCCATAATTGTTCACTCCAAAAGTAAACACCTTTGGTCATCAGTAACTCTTATCAGACAGCAGTGAACAAGTCGCCACAGCCGTCAGTGGGAGGAGTGTCCACAGCAAAAGCCGTGTCTGTAAAATGACGAAGGGCGAAGAGTCTGCACTGATTTTGGGGTATTCTGTCGCGCTGATTGCTGAGGTCGCCGAAGAATTCACACGGCCCCTCAAAGGAGAAACACTGTGCAACTCTGCTTTAAAACTAAATACCCACTTTACTTCTTGAAATGCACATTATAATTTCTGCTCTTCCAAAGCGTCTGGAGTGTGCTGTAATGCACAATCAGGACATACTGTTCTCAGCGATTTCATGCGCAGCGGTACAAAGCAGCAGCGGAGCGCAGAGGCCATGCTTTTCTCTTCTCGCTTGAATGCATCTTATTAATTTCTTTTTACAGGTAAATCTGGGGCATCTTGTTAATCATAACAGCACTTTCACATCACCCATACGTTTTTCTCTGCATAAGAAACTGCCAAATAATCACGTAATTTCTGCCCTATTCCTTCTGTGCATTGAAATATGGGCATCAACAGCCAATGACGACTATGCAAATCAGACCCATTAGTGTAATTAAAATGGGGGAAAACTTTCTTTAGAATGCAGAAAATGGATTCAGGGGCAATTTTTGTGATTTAAAAAAATTACAATAATGATTAACAGTCATGGACTGGAACACAGACAGTGTTATAATCAAAGTGAACATGCCAGAGGATCTATTTTTAAACATCAGCCCCACACAAACATTATTTAATGTGTTTGCTAATTAAGTAAGAAAGTTTCCCGTGTTCCAATATCTCCAATGGTTAGGAAAAAATGTACTGTTTAATTGACTTTCTTTTAATAAAGCAGTATTTTTTTTTTGTTCTCCCTTTGTGTAAATGTGTGATTGTCCAGGATGTTTAATTCACTTTCTGCACTTTTATATTGTGTGTGTATACGATGTTTCCCAGGATTTTATGCAGCCTGTTACACTGAGAAGAATCAGACAGGTTTCTGCAGCTCCGAAGGCCCTGGCCTTGTGTGAGGGTGTGTGTCTGACCGCAGTGGTCTGAGGGCTGAACTCTGCACAGTGTTTTTTCTGCGGTCTCAGATGTTAATCAGTGTGTACTGCCCCCATACACCAAACTTATCTCAGAATATTAGGGTCAGATTCTCTCTGTAACTCTCGCCACGACCTTTTCAATCAATCACAGGGAACCTTTCAGGACCTCAATCAAGCTAAAATGGTTTTTCTCAGATGTGAAATATATCTGCAACAGTGAATGTGTGGTAAAGATCGAACAATTCACAATGATGACTCTGGAGTTCAAAAGCACAGATTTATTTACATTTGCAATTTTCAATATATCTGCAGCAGTTTATACATATTTTCATTTATTTCTGTGATGCTACATCCAAGGCAACTCTGCAACCTGTGTGTGTTTGTGTTTGTGTGTAGCAGGGTTGGGTTCAATTACATTTTCCAATTACAATTACAGTAATTTTAATCAATTACTTTCGTAATTGTAATTTAGTTTTAATTGATTTTTTATCGAAAAGTAATTGTAATTGAACATTCTGTCCAGAAAGTAATTAATTGTAATTGAAAAAGTAATTGAACCCAACCCTGGTGTGTAGGTGAGTTCAGTCTGTGTGAAGGTGTGTGTGTGTGTGGGTTCAGTCTGTGTGATGGTGCGTGTGCGCGTGTGTGTGTGTGTGTGTAGGTGGGTTCAGTCTGTTCTTGTACTTGCTACGTACTGAGGACCTGCCTGAGTTTTTAACCAACAGAATGAAGTCTTTTTTGGGAAGTGAGGACATTTTGGCCGGTCCTCACAACTACAAAGGCAAATTGTGACTCATTAGTTAAGGTTAGGGGTAAGGTTAGAATTAGGGATAGGTTAAGGTTAGGGTAAGGGTTTGGGGTAAGGTTAGAATTAGGGATAGGTTAAGGTTAGGGTAACGGTTTGGGGTAAGGTTAGAATTAGGGATAGGTTAAGGTTAGGGTAAGGGTTTGGGTTAGGCATACATTGCTTATTGTTAAGATTTGGGAAAGGCTGTACAGACACAGGAAGAATGAATGGAAGTCAATGTAATGTCCTCACAAAGATATAAGTACAAGGATGTGTGTGTGTGTGTGGGGGGGGGGGGGTCAGTCTGTGTGATGGTGTGCGTGTGTGGGTTCAGTCTGTGTGATGGTGTGCGTGTGCGTGTGTGTGTGTGGGTTCAGTCTGTGAGATGGTGTGTGTGTGTGTGCGTGGGTTCAGTCTGTGTGATGGTGTGTGTGTGTGGGGGGGGGGGTCAGTCTGTGTGATGGTGTGTGTGTGTGGGTTCAGTCTGTGTGATGGTGTGTGTGTGCGTGTGCGTGTGTGGGTACAGTCTGTGAGATGGTGTGTGTGCGTTTGTGTGAGTGTGTGTGTGTGTGTGTGTGGGTTCAGTCTGTGAGATTGTGTGTGTGTGTGTGTGTGTGCGTGTGTGTGTGGGTTCAGTCTGTGTGATGGTGTGTGTAATTCACCTGTAATACTGATAAATAAAAGTAACTCTGGTTTTTATCTCCCTTCTAAACCGCTCTTCAATCTCAAAATGATTACAAGTGAAGGCAGGAGCAGGACTTCTAGCCCCGCCCATATTTGGCCTGGCTCCGCCCCAGCTGTTTCTGCAGGGTTGCCATGTTTATTCCATCCCCCAAAGAGGGGATCAACTCAGCTCCCTGATTGGGCAAAAAGCTCAGCATCAGGAAGGGCTATGGGTTGAGTCAAGCCGTAAAAAACTGGGCTTCATTTTGAAGGCTTATTTCCTGGCCTCACTGAGAAACACTGTTCTCCCGCCCCGTTGTGCTTGGCTCCAGTGTAGGTCAGTCAGACCCTGTTTTTGATACAATTCAAAGGCACCCATCATATACAGTAGTGCGCAGTGGTGATTATACAGTTGTACACTTAACAAAATGAAGATGAATCAAAAACCGAGTACTAGTCAAGAATTTATTTCATGTAATATTGGATCATATACTAAATGAAAATAAGTAAACAGATAACATATAGTAAAAGCAAGAATAATATTGTCTTTTGAGAGAAAAGATCAATATCTGGTGTGGCCACCCTTTGCTTTGATTGCAGCATTTAAGCTTTCAGGAGTAGTTTTCCCATATTTTTCTTTCCTTATACGCTAAACCATTCCATATGGTTTGAAGTTCATTCCAAAGAGGTTCTTGTGATGTTACAACAGATTTGCTCAACTGGATTAAGGTCCGGACATTGAGCAGGCCAAGTCATAACCTTTATTTCACCAGATGTTTCATGCACAGCTTAGAAGTGTGTTTAGGGTCATTTTCTTGTTGGAAAAAAAAAAATCCCCGACTAATCAGTGTCTCTCCAGATTGCAATGCGTGCCTCACAAGGATGCTGTGATACTTCTTTTGATCCATCATTCCGTTGATTTTTATATCACCAGCTCCTTTCGAACAGACTGAACCCCAAATCATAATATTACTACCTCCATCTTTTACTGAAGGGGTAAAACAGTCATTTTTGTAATGGCTCTACGGCACACAAGTTCTGCGTTTGAGTGAGAAAATTTCAAATTTTGATTAATCGGTCCGAAGGACCTGTTCCAGTCCATTGGTGTCCGATCCTTGAATTTCTCGGCAAACTCAAGTCTTTTTTTGAGCTCTTGGCAGCAACACGACACGACCAATCAGGCCATTTTCACACAGGCATCTGGAAAAAGTAGATCTTGTTACTTTCATCTCCTCACTTCTGATGCTATTTATATCATCTCAGAGTTGTCGTACTGTCAACCTCCGATTTTTTTTTTTTTACTTGTCATACACAGATAACCAACATCAGAGGCACTTAACTTTCGTTTTGCACCTCAATTGCCACTAGTTTTCAGCAAACCAGTCTATTTGAAACACTTGATGGTATATCTTACAGTGCCATGGCAGCATTTAATGTCTTCAACATCATGTAGGGCCACGATGCAGCTATGAACAATCTCAGGCAGCTACTTTCGTCATGTCATTGTGTTGAACACTCTGACACTGATCAAAGTTCATCTCACCTTATACCGAAACAAGTGACCATCAGAGGTAATTTTGCTGAATATTGTTACTTCAAACCAGTTTAAACAATTTTTTTAGCGGCAGTAATCATGGAATGAGCCTTCAAACATGCATTCAGGCTATGCAAGAGTCAAAAAAAAAAAACATTTCGACACCTTTCAATTGGTATTAAAAAAGATTGACATTTTCTGTGTTTATTGTCCATGTTTTCACCTCAATATACTTGTGGGATTGATTTTTTTTTGTTCCAATTGCCTAAAATAGTATTGTTCAATTCATTTTCACCAAGAAATTATAGAGAAGTAATATATTAGGACCCCTTTTAGATTAAACTGGTGGTGCATTATCATCTTTGCACACTACTTGTAAAAATTGATATTTCTCTTACCCACAAGGAAGCATGAACATCGTACGTGCTTTATTGCCTCAATATTTTCCAGTTTGCCAAGTGAGTAAGTTGTTTGGACAATAAAGGATTAATTTCAGGGACATTGCCTCACTCTATCTATATACCTTCAACGGAACTTTAAATTTAAGCCCTGAAAATGCAAATCTATGAGCCAAAATGGTTTTACCAAGCCAGGGGAAATTCAATGGGTGATATCATTGAGACCGCAGCCGTATTTTTTGATTGTATGTGGTTTGCATATGGATCTACTATATCTAACTCTAGGATCTCCAACATTCCCTTGAGTTTAAATGCCTTTTGCAAATGCCAATTTTAAAAATATTGTTAAACAATGATAATTCTTGTGCATTATGCTAATTTTTGCATTATGTCCTAATTAGCGTGTGTCTATCCTACTCTACTCTTTCATTTAAATGGCCACTGTAAATGTTTACCCTTTAAATAATGTTAAATAATGATAATTCTTTCTGTCAGTGTTCATGTTAACATGATGTGCTCTTTTCAGTGTATATAGGCATGTTAATATGGATTAAGTCCACCCCTTTGCCCTTCAACTCCCCCTGTGGAACCAGGATCATTTGTGCTCAGTTTTGTCGAATGAATTATGCAGCTGAGCCCTAGTTTTACATGAATGAATCGCTGAATAGATGGGTAATTATCCTCTGCATGACACATGTATGCTGAGAAACTCTCTATTTAAATAAGTACTGAATGTAGATTTAATTCTGTTACATGTTAAATAGCCCATTACAAACATACAGTATTTAAATCCTCATGATACTGTATCCAAATTCAGCACACTGTAGTCTGTCTTCCACTTGTGCACATGAACCAGACCATCAAAAGGTGGAATTAATATTAAATTCTATGGGTTCACAACTTAGGGGAATAACCCAGTGCAATATTCATTTGTGTGTGTATGTGTGTGTGTGTGTGTGTGTGTGGTGGTGAGGGGGGGGAGTCTTTGCTATGGCCCTGTCCATGAATTACATTCCTGCATCAAAATCATACAATCACTGATCTTCATTTGCTGGGGGAAAATAGGAATAATAGAAATTGAAATAATAATTTGGAACTGTGATTGGCTGCTTTCCTAAGGCAGCATTAAATATGGAATTGGCAGGGGGTCTGTTAACTCCACAGGGTGCTGGCAAAGGATATAGCAGAGCTGCTAAAGTGATTGATGTGTTAGGGAGCCAATAGCTGTTCCCAGGGGGCCAGTTCATTGGCCCAGAATTCACAGGGGCCGGGAACATTACCCAATGAGTGCAGCTGTGGATTACACACAGAATTTTCATTCAGCCATATCCATGATGTTAAAATATTGCCACGGCAAGTGTTATTTGCATTGCAATGTGGGAGTTGTTTGACCAGATGGAGTTGAACTGGCAGTTTAATTACATTTTCCTGAGCTGTTTGCTGGCTGTTCAGCTACATTCAAATTTGTGTACTGGCTATAATTGATTACTTTCTCAGCATTTTTGAGATGTAGTTGTCAGGAAAAATTGAAAAAAAAAAAAATACAACAACAGGCATTTATTTTTCACATATTTTTTAGCCAAGCCTGTTTAATCCTGCTTGTTCTCTTGTTTCCCTATCTGTTAATGTTTATTTTATAATGTTTATAAAATATGAGTTCTCAGCAATTATTATGTACCCTGTTTACATTACTGCCCGATTCAGAAATACAGACCCGCGGTACCCTCCTGAGTCACACTCAGGCAGCACAGGCTTTCAAGGTGTTTTTTTTACCCAGAATGCCATGCTTCCACACAGCCACAGAAAGGGAGCAGTGGCCTTTTAAATAAAACAGAGGCAGAACCAGAGGCACTGAGAGAGTCCGGCTGCCTCTCCACTCTGGACAGCACCAAACTCTTCTTCTGCCAGAAGGGCATCCTCATTAGTGACCAGTGCTCAGTCTGAGTTCCCATTGGCATCTTTAAAGCTCCCAGCATGCACTTCTCTGATTCTCTCCAGCTGTATGGAGTGACTGACTCTGAACTGTGAGATATTTTATTCGAACAGCAGATTCCTGCTCATTACAAAAGGGTTCCTGTGTAAACTGGGGCTGCCCAACCTCCTTCCTGCAGATCTACTGTCCTGTAGGTTTTCACTCCAACCCTAACAAAGCTCATCTCATTCAACAGCTAGAGTAAGGCTGCCCAACCCTGCTCCTGGGGATCTAAGAACTTGTCCGTTTTCACTCCAGCCCTACCACAACACACTTTATTTCACAGCGAGAGCAGAGCTGCGCAACCCTGTTTCTTGAGATACTCCATCCTGATGGTATGCACTCCAATGCTAAAAACACACACCTCATTCAGCAGTGAGAGCAAACTGCCCAACCCTGTTCCTGGAGATCAACCACCTTGCTGGTTCTCACCTGTAACAGTTTGTCGGCAGTAACAAAGGTCTTCGGAAACCTCAGTCTTTCAATGCTGAATTAATCTAAACCTCTCGCAGTTTACCTTTCCCAATTAGCAACAGTTGCTCAGACTAATTGGTAGAACCAACAACAGTCTAATTTATTTCTATAGCATCGTTAAACATTGCACCACAAAATTATGAGGCATTTTCTTGTGTACATAAATGACAACATAAAATATCAATATGTCTTTATAATTTCTGCGCTTGTGTAACTCGTGAAACAGCACCGATTTGCGTAAATTAGTATGCGAGGCTCATTGGGCAATAAGCCATGAGAATTCATTCCATATTCTGAATGTAGTCACAGCTAAGGGGCGTTGTGTGGCACGATGCACAGATGAGTGACAATTGTAAGGATGGCAGAAATAAATGCTGGGAAGTCAGCAAAAGGTTTGGATTTTTGCATTTTTATTGCCATCCTTACAATGCCATATCAATTAAATAAATGTAGGCAAGAAGCATTCAATTTTTAATTATCATTTCTTATTATAGGTCATGTATTGGTCTTGGTTGTTCAGTCAATAAATTGTTTGATTCAGTGCGTTTACATGACGTTAGAGAAAATCAAATTATTGTGTAAGTCCGCACTATAACCGGACTTTTAAAATGCATGTAAACATGTTAGTCCGATTGGGAATCGTGCTAAATCGAATTCCTCATAGTTCCAGATAACACACCCCGATAATGCAGTTAATAGTCGCATTATTCCTGCATGTATTTGCTTCAATCGAACCCAACTGGACTACGCACTCTGAGACATGCTCCACATTCTTCTTGCAGAGCTTTGACCTGGAAGTCTTATGGACATGTAAACACTGAACTGCTAAGCGACAATTCTGAGCTCTAACTAGCAAGTTTGCACTGAACAGTTATAATCCTCGTCTGCAATGGTGCTTGAACAGTAACGCTTTGGGGCTCTTAACTTCTACTAATTTATCCGCATGATTTAGCGAATGACTTGCGCGCCATCCAAAAATTTTTATTCCACTCACTATCAGAAAAACAACACTCTCCCACTAGTCATTACTCCTGATCTGCATCCAACATGCACGGGAAGCCTGGGAGTGCATTTTCCAAAAGCACAAATGCTAACTTACATAGTTGGAACCACAGGCTGTGAACGGACGAACTATGATAGTTGCTTGCAACTGCGCTTCTGGGACACGCATTCCAGGGTAGTAGAAAGGGCACAAAGTAGAGCATAGCGGCGTTTCAGCCAAGCTTCGGCTAATGCCACAATTACTGGGGATAGCGTGCATCTCAATTATATGAAAAGAACAGCGAACAGCCCGCTTATACATTTATACATACTCTTATACAGTGAATGCACTGGACATGCTATGCTGCCAGCTAACTTGTTTGTCAAATGATTGGTCTGTGAAGTAATAGGTCAATCAGATAAAGATGCAACACGAACAAGCTGAAAGGCATATCACCACCCATCGTAGCGGAGATGGACATGCTTCGGTCAATAAACCGAATTTTGTCCTGTGCATGTATACCTGGGCCAAGGACAGTCGTCCAATTCCATGGCCTAATCAAGCTATTCCCATATTTCGACTGAACTTTGCATGTACAGATTATTAATCAGGCGAACTTAAATGAAAACAGCTTGAGGGCAATCGAGTGGTAAAGGATGAGGTTACTAAAGGCTCTCAGAACATCTGACGGCACGGCACTCTCACAAAGCACACCTCATTCAATAGCTGGAGGTCTCTTTAAGGTAGTAGTAAGTAGAGCAAAGTAGGTGTGCCGAGAAATGAAATCCCTCAGTCATACACTTGGCGGAGACGGTCCTCGGTCAGATGTTACCACCATAGACTGTATAAAAAGATGGACGAAGCTACCGTGACGTCACCCATTGGTTTCAGCAAACCATAAAGGAAGCCTCGATTTTGGCAATTTGAATTGTGCCATGTTGTCATTTTGAAACCGGATGTGATTTCTATTGGACGAGAGCGTGTATTGAAGATCCGGGGAGGACCGTGGCTCTGGATCTGACCGTATCGGACGAGGACCAGAGGATAGCCACGCCCCTAAAGCATATTCTGGCTTTATCCTTTATTCTAGTCTATATGGGACCATAATTAACAAAAATGAACACCATAATATATCGAAGGAGACTTGAAACTTGCTATAGCTACCATAAAATAATGTGAAAAATCATTATTTAAATGAAGAATCAGGAGGGAAAGTAGGGTCATTTTCTCATAGACTTCTATAGCATTGAACTTCTTTCTGCAACCACCGTCGTCGCCATCTGCTGGCCATTAAATAGAATGCAATTTTACAGCACTTCTGCATGGGCTTCATTTTTCAGACCAGGGTGCTGCGTCCATCTTTTTATACAGTCTATGGTTACCACCCTACAGGAGAGCTAGACCCAGAGAGAAGCACCTCCTAAGGAGAGCTGTAGCTCTGGGTATAGCATCTGCTTGGCTAAACAGAGTGAGCAGCACTGCGAGCCCAACAGTACAGAGGGTTACCATGTGTAGAATTTGCCAAAACCAAACAATGTCCAAGGCCAGTAATGTAACTGTGAAAGAAGTCAGGAATCATCGAATCGGGGAGTCACAGATACATTTCTATCATCACTGATTCTAATGGCTCATTATTTTGTCCAGGCCGGGCGCCAGTGTGGACATGGACTAAATATTTGAAAGCTCTATGATTGAAAATCAGATGTCTGGCATACATGCAGTCAAGGAATGATAAACGGCTACAGGAGTGATTCCCAAATTGGGCTCTGGGGCCCCCTTTGTGCTTGCTGGTTTTTGTTATTAATTCATTAATTTATTTATTTATCTTTATTTATTCATTTGCACAATAAACAGGAACTACACAGAGCAAAAGGCAAAATAATAATAACTGTGCAGGAGAGGAAATGAAGCCCAAGGGCCTTATATAAAGTCCTCCCCTCCACTACAACAATCATCACAGCACACTAATCACCCAAGAAAAAGAAGGGAAAGAGAAGGAAAGAAGCAGAAAAAGGTAAAGACAAGAAAAATCTACAAATAAACAAGCAGCAAAAAAAACTTAAAACCACAGTCACAGACTCACTTCAGTTAGATGAAGCATGAGTTACATTCTGTTTGGACAGGAGATGTTTTTAAGCTTGACTTAAATTTTGTGAGGGAGGATAATGACTCGAGAGATCTGTCCAGTGAGCTAATTGATAGGAAAAATTGACAAAAGTTTGAATTTGCTAAACAGGGGTGCAGATGGAGTTTGACTATTGGAGTTTGAAATCATTCTTAAAAATCTTTTCTGAGTTAAGAGTCATTCCACTCACAATAGTAATCTTAAGACTTTAATAAGCTTAGATGAGGTGCATTTATGTTTAGAGCAGTTATTTATCCTCTGAAGCCATATTTTGATGGATATCCATGCATACAATCAAAAAGAAAAATTCCACATCCACACTGTCTTATATTATAAATGACTATAAAAAGAGCAAATAAATTCAACAATCAATAAGTTCCTAACTGGTGGAACTAATGGTTGCAAAAACTGGCAACATATTAGGCAAACAAAATGATAGAGTCTAAACTGTTTTGTGTCGTGTTTATGTAATTAAGTTCAAGGAAATTATTGTGAAAGAATTCTGTACACCTGTCCTCTGCAACCTAATTTAGAGCTGACTGACTTTCAAGTCAACTTTGATCTGTTTAAAAATTGTCACCTGAAATTGCTTGAAATACAGAAAAAATAAACACCATATATTCAAAGGTATCTTATTCATAGATATTTCTGGAAACATGTGGCTTCAGACAATAATTTACTGCTTTACACATGAAGTGCACTGAACGGGAAAATTAACAGTTTATTAAAGTTGCAAAACTTTGCAATTGCAGTCAGAACCAAAACCAGCATACACAGGGACTGAGTTTGGGAACTGTTAGGTTACAGCATGAATTCTGGATCTGCCTCCATCTTGGCTCAAAGCTGAATGGTCAATGCCCACATGTATACCCAGCTTATAGAGATACAATACTGAAACTGTCTTTGTGTACCTCTGGTTTAGCTTTAAGCCCTGAGATAAACACTCACACATCTTGCCAGCTGATGGGGATATAGCGCAATTGCTGGCTGTCTGTAACTTGGCTCCAAGCCATGGGACAGATGCCCTTGTGTGCATCCGGCTGATTGAGATTGAGCAGGAATATTTGCTATCTTTGCCTGCATCTTGGCTCCAAGCCATGGGACAAATACCCTTGCGTCCATCCAGCCACAGGTTCAAGCCAAAGCGATGGCGCGAAGGACGGGGTAACACTGGTTGCTCAGAAAATGATGACTATTGTATTATGTCTCATCTTATTGCTCTTCTAACCCTTTGAGTCCTGGGCTACTTTTGCTCATTTTTCGTCACATGTATTTCCTGGCTCCTGGACCAACCGCCATTTGTCTCCCCAGGCATGCCACATATATATATTTTTTTCTTCATATTCTCACGAGTCAAGTTATGCTGCTCAGAAATACCATTATTTTGCATGTGTGTGATATGCATTAGCACACTTTTCATGAGAGAACGGTTTTAGAAGGCTTGAAATGTACTTGTACTGTATATTAGTGCACGCATGTTATTGGCCTCTGCATCCAAGACTTCAAAACACCACAGATATCTTTATATGACTGATAGGATTAGGCCTTATCTTTCAGGAGAGGCAGAAATAATTCTGTCTTTGAAAAACATCAGTAAGAAAATGTGTTCAGAGAGTACATTAGTTAAAAAAAGAAAGCTATATTTGTATAGAGCTGTAAATTCATGACATTATCAAGATAAACTAAAAATGCCAACATGAGACATACTATACTTTATTCATATATTAGTGGATCTGATCAAAATAATTT
Source organism: Gymnothorax javanicus (assembly GCA_029692085.1). Lineage (NCBI taxonomy): Eukaryota > Metazoa > Chordata > Actinopteri > Anguilliformes > Muraenidae > Gymnothorax > Gymnothorax javanicus. The sequence goes on from CM056193.1 coordinate 8,022,393, forward strand.
TTTAATTTACCTATTTATTTAATTGAAATCAGTTTCTCCATGGAAAAAGATTTTGCAGTCAATGGCACCTCTGGTTTAGTACTTAGTGCAACCCCCTCTGGCAAGGATAACTGCATGGAGACATTCCCTATACTGTCTGACAAGGTTAACGCACATATCTGTGTAGATTTTTCACTATTCCTCTATGCATTATCCACTCAAGATCAGTACATTTCTTGATTTGCGCTTTTGGAGTGTCCTCTTCAGTTCAGCCCACAGGTTTTTGATCGCACTGAGGTCTGAGTGACTTGAGTGACTGAGATGGCCATTGCAGAACATTTATTTTGTCCTAGAACCTATTTTGCATGGAATCTGAGAAGTTTTTTCAGCCAGTGTCTTGTCGGAAAGTCCATCTGCAGGCTAGTCTCAGCCTTCCAGCAAAAGAAACCTGATTGTCTGAACAAATTGACTGATACTCGATGGACAACATTAAGCTGCTGACCCTCAGCAGTGTTTCTGGATCTCTAGAAATATAAAAACCCGAAAACTTTTCTTCACCACCATTTTACAGTGAGTATGAGGTGCCTTCCTTTCTATGGGTCTCAGTTATGACCAATGGCAGCCTTACCTATGTTTCTACTGTTTCAAATTAAACCGGCCTCGCCCTCCGGGGGCCCCTCAACTGACAGGCAAGAATTAACATCCTAAACCTTGACTTTATAAAAATATGGATGAAGCCACTAAGGCATCACCTATCGGTTTATTCAGGCATTTTGACCAGTGCCATCTTGTATTTTTAAAACCGGATGTGATTCTTAATTGGAAACTTGCTGAGAGCTAACCTGCATTATGGTAATTTCACCAGTTGTAGACTTAGTTTTATCTTTACATGCGCAAACTTAACATGCGGACCAGAGTTGGCAAAACCACATTTTAAAAGATGTTTTCTCGGGCATAACACGCCGTCCGGACTCTGACGCAGATTAAAAATAAAATAAAATGATATTTCTGATAGGACCACTTTGTCAAAGAGAACATTTGTTGAAAGCATACAGGCATACATTGAGTTTAGCAGTTTGGCTCTGTTCTGAGAGATCCCTGCCCGTCCAAGTGTGGAGCGAAGGCAGGGAGCTGCTACTAACCCCTCAAAGCAGAACATGCTGGCATAAGCTAACGGTATGAACTATGAAGCTTCCATATGTTTAGTGGCAGCCCCACGGCAGGTGCAATTTCTCTTGAAGCCAAATACAAGAGAAATATTTGGTAACACTTTATAATAAGGGGACATGAATCGTGTAGTTATCATGCATTACTTCATGCATGATTCACTCATGAGTTCATCATGATTCATGCATGATTTTGTGCATGAATTCATCATGACACATCATGAGTTAACATGAATTCATGCTTACTCTTGTCTGAATTCATGCAATGACATCATATCAACTAAGGCATTACTTACTGTAATGAATTCATCATGTATCAAAAGTAATTAAGCATGATGATGATGAATTCATGGTTCGTGAAAGACAGTCATTTCACTTTTGGCAGAATCAAAATAGAAGTTTTCATCCATTACTTCATTCTTACTTCATGTATTAGCTTCCCATGAATTAATCATGTTTGTGCCCCTTAACTAAAGTGGTGGGTATATTAGCTTGTAATTTTTGTCATTGAATGCCATGAATTAAAGCTTAATTTCTCATGAGTTCATCATGTTTTTACCCTCTCAACTAAAGTGGTGGACAAATGGTGGCTTTCTTTACAACAGATGTGAGAAATGCTGTTGCTAAGTAATCGTTGAATGACATGAATTAAAGCTTACTTTCTCATGAGTTCATCATGTTTGTGCCCCCTCAACTAAAGGGGTGGACAAACAGTGGCTTTCATTACAGCATATTTGTGAAATGCTATTGGGAAAGAATCATTGAATGACATAAATCAAAGCTTATTTTCTCATGAACTCATCATGATCATGCTTAATTACTTTTGATTCATGACGAATTCATTACAGTAAGTAATGCCTTAGTTGATATAATGTCATTGCATGAATTCAGACATGAGTAAGCATGAATTCATTTTAACTCATGATGAGTCATGATGAATTCATGTATGAAATCATGCAGGAATAATGATGAACTCATGAGTGAATCATGCATGAAGTAATGCATGATAACTACATGATTCATGTCCCCTTATTATAAAGTGTTACCAAATATTCTTTGTGTAGTATGTGTAGTGACAGCCCGGAGGCTGGCACAATTTCTCTTGAAGCCAAATACAAGAGAAATATTCTGTGAGGTGTATTATGTGTAGTGACAGCCCTCTCAAAGCAGATTCATAGGAATTATACGATATGATTTAATAATTGAAGTGTATGCAGTGGTGAGTGAGATTGCATGGGTGCTGAGGAGTGATGCTTCGTGCCCTGTCTATGTGTATAGAAAGGCATTCTGAACAATGCGTGAGACGGATACAAGTACAAGATGGATTTCATTTAACAAGCAAGACATGGTAACAATTTACACAATCTTACTCATTAATTTTTTGAGCTTCCACAATGTCCTTAATTCCTGGGCGAAGGTATCGTTTGTGGGCTGAAGATGTCCAATGTCCCATGGCCTTTAATATCGTAATAGGGCCGCCAAGGCGACGGTTGTTCCTGCTCCGAAACGGAATAAATCAGGAGTGTAGATCTGAGGGAGAAGCCATAATACTGACAAATGAGGCAGAGCCGAGCAGCAAACCAGTAATGGGTTTCCCAGCCTCTGTGATGAACCAGGGAACTCAACATAAGAGAAACCTTTCGATTCGTCAGAACTGCTCATTGAAAAATATGGTCACAATGCGCTTCATAGTAATCCCTAGTCTGAACCCCCTCAAAAGCAAGCCAGTGGCGACAGCGGAAAGAAAATGTGGCTCAAAAATAGGAAGAAACCTTGGGAGGAACCAGGCTTAAGAGGGGAGGTCCATCCTCCTCTGACCGTCCCAGGGTATGAGTTCATGGTTGCTATAATGCGAAAGAGTCTGTGGAAAAGCAGTCCAGGATTTGTAGTTTGCTGAATAGATGCCATGAACCAGACCGTTGCGATAGAGGAGACGGAGCAGCACTTGGGCAGAGGGTCAGATGGCGATGATGGCGGAGACCGGTAGCAGCATGCTCAGGGCACGGCCCGCCGTGGACATGGAGAGAACACAAAGCCAGGCGATTAGCGGAGAACAGCAGGTGGAAGCAGTGCTGGGAATATACCATAAGATAATATTGTCTACTCCATAAAGTTGATATAAAAAGGAAAAAAATGCCATGATTGCAGACTATAAAGAGCATTCTTGAATCTGAAAGCCAAGAAAGCTACTAGAATCCCCCCGAAAACAAATGATGTGACAAACCCGAACACTAGAGGCTAATGACAATGAGCCTTGGAGCCAGAGACCATGTGGTCTTGTATTTATGACTTTTGGGTTAACCCAGCAACTGGCACAGTTAGAGGCTATAGGACATACTGAGCAGGCAGAGGGAAAGCAATGTGAATGAAATAAGTAGAAGACCACAAGGACGAGCAGGTTGCTTACATGGGGTAAATATTAGCGAAGCGCCGGCAGTGTGCCGCACTATGGCATTGCTGAGCGCTCGCAAGATAAGCCACAGCTTGAGTAAGCGAGCTTGATGTTGGCAAGCACTTGAAGGCTTACTCGCCAAGCAAAACACAGCCATCAAAATTTTACACAAACTTGGGTGCTAGTGCGTGTACAATAATACAACGAACATTACTGCCAATGTTACAGGGGAAACCTGCTGATTTGGAAAGGTAACGTGATATGATATTAGTACCTTAACTAACAAGGTGGAGTATGACTGGCTTGATTTCAGAAATTCTAATGCCAACCTGAATGGCTGCTCTGAGCTCTGATCATTCCACAGCATTTAGTAGAATTTTTTTTTTTTTTTAATCACTGAGCACTCCAGTAGCTAGCATTTGCTGTCTGTTTTACTGACGCAAGATGTATGCTCTGCGATTTGCAAACCGTTACCATAACTCGACACTGCTACTAGTGCCAGCACCTGCTAGGAATTGATGAATAACACCAATGAGGGAATAGTTGCCGCATGACTATTGGATTCAAGCAGCATATCAGCAATAGATTTTAACATTAATGTCCATTATGATTTGGTCCAGTCATTTGAACAGCATTAGGGCAAACATAATCTGAATAACACTTCTTCCATTTTCGGCTACAGATATATAAATTACGGAATTATTGAAAATTAACAAACAACTTCCGGCGCCAAACATACTGTTGCTGAAGTATTTGTGAAGAACCAATTGCTTTAGTTGAACATCATTGAGACATTGCATTAAAGAATTTTTTTTTTAATAAGGAGTCAAAGACAAATCAGAGCAGCAGGACATTGTTCGATAGACACTCCACTTGTATAAACATCATGAGTGCTGAGACACGGGAATAATTGGCAAATTGTAGTGATTCTGCCCGTGAATTGCTATTAACAGGCCTGAGACAAGGCAAATGAATTTTGGTCACAATCCACGAGGCCTCAGAACCAGTTTGAGCGAAACTCGGATTGAACATGCACAGTCAATCCACGTTACATTATATTTGAGAACCCAGATAAAAGTAGAGTTAACAAATCAAACTAAACCGAGAAGTTTAAAACTTAAATCACTTGACCAAGTGGCATCCGACCCAGAGGTTGCCACAAAGTATGAAAATGCCATCTCTAAATGCTTCATTATAGCCGAGTGAATGGGGTGCAGCTGAAGGCCCAGCTGTAGTGCTCACGGTTTGCCACTGAGCTACAGTACAATGTATTACAAATAGAACAAAAGAACAAGGAATCAAGGTTCCTGATAATAAAGTTAAAGTGCTGATATTAACAATGAACTCTAGGTTCAAGAGTTATAATATATACAAGACTAAAGAGTAAATACAGACTTGCGGCATGCGAAACTTCGCAATGACTAAGTGTGAAGCTCGGTCTTAAATAGCACAACACTACCATACAGTGGAAATGAACAACAGGTGCATGCAATGATTGCGGAGCTGAAGAACGCGACCTACGTCTTAATAGATCGATGAGTTTGAAGGCTGGAGGCGTGGCCTTACAGCAATCCAAAACAATAATTTGGTCTGGCCTAAGGGAATTTATTGGATCTCTTCTATGCAGAGCTGCCCATGATGCTGAAAGTGCACATAATGCCTTAGCTCGAGTTTGAAAATAAGCCATTATTGATGCAATAAAACTTGAATCTTTACCTTTTTTTTTTGCCCTGATGTTTTTAGGGCCCCACATTAGCTTTTGAAATGGGCCCCTAGATGCTTAATGCCACAACTGGTTATGACACCTAACATGCCGATGCTGCTTGTGACTAAAATATATTTATCTTTGATTTCTCAATGCATTTTTGGACGCTTATTCGTGACGGTCATTTTAGTGTCTGATATCGTTATCCACAAAGGCGCCAAATTATCATAATAAAAGGTAAGTTCTGGAGAATAATGTGTTGATTGAACAATTGATGTATGAGACGGCGTAACCGTAATGCTATGCTCAAAAAAGCTGCATGATTTTGGACGCAATTTTCAGCCGTCTGGTTTAAAGCACCAACTTGTCTTGAAAGCAACAGTATATGGCATGCCTTGCATAGTGGTTGTGAAAGGCGAGCAAAAATAGTAGCCTTGGGCTCGAAGCGCTAATGGATTATAGTTTTAGAAGCCTTGTAATCCCCCCCCCCCTCCTGAGACTGTGCCACAGCGCATATGACAAATGTTGTACCTTTTAACATCTGATTACTACAAAAGTATATAACACTATTCTGGACCCGGTACAGGGTCTGTTGGGTGTAACAGGTTAAACTAAAACACTGAGAATAAATGCTCCGCTGGCCAAATGAGTTTGAGAAGATGTCCTGTTTTTCAGACAGACATCACTGATCAGTCCAGATGGGTTGTTGATGGAAGTCTGTTCAGCTGATTGATCCTTCATTGTTTATCCCTCCTGTTAAACTTGGGCAGCGACGGTGTGCGAGAAACTTAAATTAAGAGCCCTGAATACAAAGTTCATATGAATAAATGGAAGCAACAATTTGCAAAAATTCAACTTATTCTTAATGCCTGTATAGTGGATTATTGATAGAAATCCTACAAAGGAGCGCTAAGCCTATTGCTAGCCGGAGCAAATGACAGAAAATCAATGGGGAACTTAATTAAGGGCACAACTCAAACCCTGAGAGCAACCATTATAAATCTTTCATCCCCATATTTTCTTCTTGATGCATAGAAAACAACTTGTCTGATGTAATGTAGGGTGAATAATTCGACATGACAACAATGATAACGGGCTTGAAAAAGCCATTTTGACACGACCCATTTCTGGTGCTGAAACATTGTACGACCAAAGATCACAGTAAAGCTAATCTCGGTGTCCTATCTGGGCTAAGATAGCTAATCAACTCCTGTTGATGTGTCTCTTATAACCGTCTCTGACTCAGAGTGTCAAACATCAGAGTGCAATCTTTATTCTGCTGTTCTCAGCCTGATCTCTCAGCCTGTGGGCCTCTGCTGTTTGTTTATTGCTCACTAGAGTCATGTTGTAATTAATATATCATACTTTCATGCTCATGAGGGAAGCTGTTATTTGTTTAGTACAGTCCAATGCAGGCTCGGATGGCGTTGCCGTTCTTGTTTATATAATGCAGTTTCTTTCTCATTAGTATTTTTTTTTTTTTACTGTGTGGATCATTTAGTTTAAGATGAGTCTGGTTTTGTTGTAGTTTGTACAGCTTATTTTAATGTCCAATAGACCCTCAGGCATTTTGTCAACCAGTTGAGTACTCCTTGGCCCTGCAGTTTTCGGGGCTGTTCTATCTCCCTTTGGGAAATTAAGTGATCTTAAATTCTTAAATTCCTGATCTGTGGGCTTGTGTTTGCATTATACGTATCTGCAAAAAAGTAAATGCTACCCTGCTGCAGAGCAGAGAAATTAAGTGAGTGTGTGTGTGTGTGTATGTGTGTGCGTGCGCTTGTTTGTGTGAGAGAGCATTTGTATGTGTGCTTGAATAAGCATTTCTCTAGGTATGTGTATGGGATTTCATGCTTATTTGTATCAATGCATATTTACGTGCGTGCATGTGTGTGTGTGTGCTGCATTAATGAAGTCAGTTACAGGATTTGAACAGACGTTTGTCTCTAGGAGTTCCTGTCTGCAGACATTACACATTCCATTTGGTGCAGTTATAACCACAGCAGAAAGAATCCTGCTCCACCCATTTATGTTGTCCCATCTGGACTATGGAAATTCTATGGTAATTCTTTGTTTATTATATTACCTGACAGTAAAATTAATAGGTTCCAGCTCATCAAAAACACAGCTGTCAGAGTTCTCATCCACACCTGGAGGACCAAACTGACGACAGCTGTGCTAGGATTGCTGCTCTGGCTGTCTTTCAACATTTCCTCACCAGAAACGTGCAATATCCATCCAACCATCCATTTTCTGCCGCTTGTCCAGGGCTGGGTCACAGGGGTAATAGACTTAACTGGAAGGCTCAGTCGCCTCCCTCCCCAGCCAATTCCTCCAGCTCTACGTGGGAGGAAGCCGTTCCTAGGCCAGCTGGGAGATATAGTCCCTCCAGTGTGTGCCGGGCCTGCCTCGGGGCCTCCTCCCAGTTGGACATGCCCGGAAAACGTTTAAAGAGAGGCGTCCAGGAGGCATCCGGACTAGATTCCAGAACCACCTCAACTGACTCCTCTTGACGCGGAGGAACAGCGGTTCTCCTCTGAGCCTCTCCCGTATGTCCAAGCTCCTCACCCTATCTCTAAGGATCAGCCCTGCCACCCTGTGGAGAAAGCTCATTTCTGCCGCTATTATTCGTGATTTTATTCTTTGAGTCACTACCCAAATCTTGCTACCATAGTTTAGGGTTGGTACATAGATCAACCAGTAAATTAAGAGCTTTAGTTTTATGCTCAGCTCCTTCTTCACCACAACAGACTGGTACAATGCTCGCCTCACTACAGACACTGCAGCAATCCATCTGTCAGTCTTACGTTTCATCCTACCCTCACTCGTAAACAAGACACCGAGATACTCTTTCACTTGGGGTGACAACTCACCCCCCATTTGAAGGGGACAATCCACCTTTTTCCTGGAGTCTCAGAGTCCATAGTCTCAGATTTAGAGGTGCTGATCCTGATTCTGACCGCTTCACACTCAGCTGCGAACCGCTCCAGTGTGCGTTGGAGGTTGCATTGTGATGAGGCCAGCAGGACCACATCATCTGCAAACAGCAGGGTTGCAATCCTGAGACCACCAAACTGGACACCCTCCAGACCTCAGGTGCGCCTTGATATCCTGTCCTTGATATCCTGTCACACCCTTGGCGGGGTCCAACACCAACTGGAAACAAGTCCGACTTAATGCCAAGAATGTGGACACAACTCCGGCTTTAGTTGTACAGGGATCAAATGGTTCGAATTAACGGCCCTGGAGCCCCATACTCCCGCAGCATCCCCTGCAGGATATCTTGTGGGACATGGTCATAAGCCTTCTCCAAGTCCACAAAACACGTAAACTGGATGGGCAAACTCCCATGACCCCTCCAGCATCCGTACGAGGGTAAAAAGTTGATCCACAGTTTCAGGGCCAGAAAGGAACCCGCATTGCTCCTCCTGAATCTAAGATTTGAGAATCGGGTGGAATCTCCTTTCCAGCACCCTGGCATAGACATTCCCTGCGAGGCTGAGCAGTGAGATCCTCCTATAGCTGGAGCACACCCTCCGGATGCCTTTTTTAAAAATGGGCACCATTACACCAGTCTGCCAGTCCAAGGGTACTGTACCTGACATCCACGCAATGTTGAACAGTTGTGTCAACCATGACAGCCTAACAACATCCCGGGCCTTCAGCATCTCAGAGCGAATCTCGTCCATTCTAGGTGACTTCCCACTGTGGAGCTTTTCTCCTTGACTTTCACTGGGGAGATCGGCAATGACTCCCCTGAGTCTTCCATCCTGCCTCCTCAATGGAGGGCATGTCTGCCAGATTCAGGAGTCCTTCAAAGTGTTCCTTCCACCACCAGACAATATCCCCAGTCGAGGTCAGCAGTTTCCCATCCCTGCTGAAAACAGCCTGAGGGAAGCCCTGCATCCCCTTCCTGAATCGTTTAACTGTTTTCCAGAACCTCTTTGAGGCCACCTGAAAGTCCTTCTCCACAGCCTCCCCTAACTCCTCCCAAACCCAAGTTTTTTCTTCAGCGACTATCATAGCTGCAGTCCTTCTAGCCTGCCAGTACCGGTTTGCCTAGTCAGGGGTCCTTTGGGCTAACCAAGCCCGAAAGGCTGCCTTCTTCAGCTTGACAGCCTCCCTCACTGCTGGGATCCAGCAACAGGTTCTTAGGTTGCCACTTTGACTGGCACCAACAACTATTAGGCCACAGCTCATGGCAGTCGCTTCCACAATGGAGACTTCGAATAGGGTCCACTCTGATTCCATGTCCCCAGCCTCTCCCGGGACATAGTAAAAGCTCTTCCAGAGGTGTGAGTTGAAATCTTCCAGACAGGGTCCTCAACTAAACGTTCCCAATTAACCCTCACAACAGGTGTAGGCTTCCCAGGTCTGTTCGGCAGTCTTCCCCGCCATCGGATCCAACTCACCACCAGGTGGTGATCAGTTAACAGCTCTGCCCCTCTCTTCAGCCAAGTGTCCAAAACATATGGCCGCAGATCTGATGACACGATTGAAAAATCAACTTCTGGGTAAGGGTGTTCTGGTGCTAAGTACACTTATGAACACCCTTATGCTAGAACATGGTGTTTGTTATGGTGAATCCTTGACTAGCACAGAAATCTAATAACAAAACACCACTCAGATTCAGGTCAGGGAGGCCGTTCCTCCCAATCACTCCCCTCCAAGTGTCTCCATAGTTGCCCACATGAGCAGTGAAGTCTCCCAGCAGAACTACGGAATCCCCCGTAGGAACCTTTTCCAGGACGCCGCCCAGGGACTGCAAGAAGGCTGGATACTCTGTACTGCTGTTTAGTGCGTAAGCACAAACAAAAGTTAGAGCATTCCCCTCCGCAACCAGCAAGCGAATCGCAGAGACCTTCTCGTTCAACACGACAGCACTCAACTGAAAGGACACAAGTATCCTCACCGTCTGCTCGCCGCTTGTCACCTTGGCCAACTCCAGAAAGAGAGAGAGTCCAACCCCTATCAAGGAGCTTAGTTCTGGAGCCAGAGATGTATGTAGAGGTGAGTCCAATTATATCTAACCGGTACCGTTCAACCTCCCGCACAAGCCCTAGCTGTTTCCCCCCCGTTTGGTGACGTTCCATGTCCCATGAGACAGATCCCATGACCGGGGCCCAGAAGGAAAAGGGCCTCCACCCCTGTCTGCCACTCGGTTTACAAAGCACCCAACCCCTACTCCTCCCCTCGTGGATGGTGTGCCCACATGGAGGCAGCTCTCCTTAACTACTTCGGGCTGAGCCCGGCCAGGCCCCGGGAAAATCTCGGCCACCAGGCACTCGCCAGCGAGCTCCCCTCCGAGGCCTGGCTTTAGGTCCGGGCAAGGTTCTCATTTCCATCGAGGAGCTTGTCATAGGAGGTAAATGAATTGCTTTTCGTTGAGCCCCTCACAAGCACAATATGGATCTCTCAATATCCTGCCTGGACTCTGAATGGGGGGAATGATGGTGGTGTGTCGGTGTGTGTGTGAAGGAGATTGCAGGTCTCAGATCAGGTCAACTGGACAGAAATCTTCTAATTACAGTCTAATTTTACATCATAGTGACAGCCAGGGAAACTGGAACTATGAGTGCAGACAAATTTGTTGTCTTAGCGGAAGCTCATTCAGAGATAGTGGGGCCTTCAAAGAGGATGGAATCAACATGGGGCCCCTAGAGAGGTTGGAGCCATTAGACCGGGTGGGGCTATTAGGATTTTCAGGCCCAACATAATGAGTGGGGCCTTAAGTGATGAGGCTATCATAAAGTATGGGTCCCCATAGTCCGTGGGGCCTTTTAAGTGGATAGGACCCTTAGAATGAATGGGACCTCCCAGGTCAGTGAGACCTTGTAAGAGGACAAGACCTTTGGAATAAATGGAGTTTCCAAAGCCGCAGGGGAACCTAAATAGGATGGAGTCCAATGAGTGGGTGGGTCCTTTAGAGTGAGCAAAGCGTTCAAAAAGAGTGGGGTTTCGGAGCAGGCAGGGAGGGGCCCTCTTAGGCTACCAGCCAATCCCACACAACTGAGTCATTCTCATGGGCCAGATTCATCACCAAACTGTGGCGCCCACTAACTGATTGACTAGTGCTGAGCCTTAGCAATGTGAGGAACCAGCAGCCCGGGCTGCGAGCCTTACACTCTGTCCTCCATTAACAATCAATCAATATACCTACTGCCCCCTATAGGCCGGGAGCATGTGAGATGCATGAGTAATGTTCTCTCAGTCTGAATACACAAGAGCAGCTTTAATCCACTCACTCCAGGTCCACAAGCTCGACCGGAGAAATCAAACCCTCACCTGGTTGGAATTTATTTATCATGTACGGGCCGAGGATTTTTTAGCCTCTGTTGGCCACCGCTGTGTTCTAGATAGATCTTTTTGCACCTCCTGCTTTGCATTAGTATCATAGTTGGACCTTGGAAGTTATTTCAGGTATTAGGTCATATTGTATGATACAAAAAGGCAACATTCAGGTAATTCTCAGTAAATGCAGGTAATATTAGTGTGTAAGCTGCCAGTACACTGTTATGTACTGATAAGTGTGTCTTCTGTGTGCAAGAGATGGAAAAATACCCTTTTTCAAGAGGGAGGCTGTGCTTTGAAATGCATATTGTGCCCATAGTCTCTATATAAGAACAGTGTGTATTCGGGGCTGCAGAGTAGGAACGCGCCAGTATCTTCTCCATCCGGGGGCGTTTTCAGGAAACTGGAGTTGAATTTCTTTTAGAAATAACTTTATGGTTACTTTTTTTTCCCCAGTTAAATTTCCACCATGTCGCAGCAAATATGTATGAAAATTCTTTTTCTCGGTAGAAAGTATTGTTTAAGAGACTTGAATATGAAAAACACTGTATATAACTATACTTGTCGAAGTTCAAACATATTTGAAGTGCATTCTTACTACAGAACTAGAGAGAGAGTATTTGGCTACCCTCGTTACATATTACTTGTTACTGCCCTTATATTTTGGGGAACATGCATCTTTTGTGTGTGTGTGTGTGTGTGTGTGTGTGTTTGTGTGTTTGAATTTGGTCATCCACACAGCCACAGGGAATGTCAGGCTCATGAATGTCCAGGCGTGACATAAATAAGCAGTGATCAGTTGACCTTTAAAGATGCGCAGTAAACACAGTGATCATGTTGGGCAGACTGACCAGGGGGAGGAGACCATGTGGAGCTTCTCATGTGGAGCTTCTCCTCGCTCTCGATCGCTCTTCAGGTAAATAAGCATATCACTCTTCACTTTTTCCCAAAGTCCGCTCACAATGGAGTCCTCATACTGTGGGTCATTGGTTGCCATGGCGAGTCTGCTGCAAGACCCATTTTCCCTGTACCGAGGGTCCAGGAAGCATGACTAATCTTCTGCGGGTAAAGAACACGCCCGCAGCAGCCTGTGCCGCTGATGGAGTCTCCGTTAGATTTGTGTTTATCTTCGGCTCTCTGGGTCAGAGAAAAGATAATCAGCGCTGTGAGTCAGGCTTCCTGTGGCTTTGTGGGGCGAGTAATGGAATTTAGAAAGCCTCCATTAATACAAAATATTCTGCCGTATTATTTTGTTTTAAAAATACCAAATAAATATGAGAAACAGCACATTGCTCTCTCAGTGTCCATGGTGTGTGATTTTTCCAGGTCATCTGGTTTCCTCTCACTGTCCAGTGACATGATGCATCTTATGCCGGTTAGTTGAAGACTCTAAATTGCCACATAGTGTGTATGTAAGTGGTGTTTGCCCTGTGCTGGATTTAAAGCCTGTGCAGACTGTGTTCAGAACTCTAACCTATTGCATGCTGGGAGAGGCTCCAGATTCTTCTGTGACCCTGACGAGAGGTCTTTCCATATTCTCTCTGACAGGTCTCCTTTTTCCTTTCCTCTCATTTCCTAGACCTCGTGAGGAAATGCCACGGGGAGATTGCTGAGTAACTGGGAGATTTTGAGGGTATCTTGAGACATGTTTTAGAGTAATTGAATGTGCTCTCCTTCAATATGTTGCGAACTTGACTGTGATTGTTGATACGAATGATCAAACAAAAAAATTACAATGAATGACGCATCCAAACATGACAGCTGCAAAGAATTGCATTTGATAATCTATGATTTCTTTCTTTCAAGGTTGGTCCAGTGTTTCCTTGCTGGAAGAGGGCAACAGAGGAGCTAATTGTCTCCCAGCTTTCATGAAATTGACAGTTCTCTCCTTGTCATGGCTACCTGCCAGACTATTTCTGATTCATGACCCTCATCAAGGAAGACTCCTTGCTCTTTGGAGAATCCCAATGCACCCTAGCAGTTAGCAGGTAATAAAATGGATGAATGTATATTTACAGTTACCTGTGACATTACAGATATAAGGATAATTCCAGCTACAGGTTTAACCCATTTAATCCCACTGGTCACATTAGTGACCGATTTTTTTTTTTTTACTTCTAGAAGTTAAAATGCATCTTTGAACTTAACTTAACCATCATGAAATCAAAAAATACATTCAGTTTATGTGTTAGGGAGCTCTAAGGAGTAAAATGCATGCACTTACGGTGCTTGACAAATTTATTAGACCACCACCCAATCTAAGGTTTATGCCACAGCTGCCCTAAATTAACAGTGTTGGTAATTACCGAACTATTTTTTATGTTTCTGTAATAGTTAATCCACCAGTATGCGCAAGCTCTTTAACTGAAATCATATTTTTGATGCTAAAATATAATTATTGTTGTTATTCATGAATTTCTGAATTTACCGTTTTACAAAAAAGCAGAGAAAAATAGTTAAGCACATAATTATTTTTTGATTAAGATGCCAAAAAACAGTTATTTTCTTGCATTCCTGAACATAAAAATTAGTTTTAGTGGTTGAATGCAAGAATGCAAGCTGTTATCAAGGCCAAAGGAGGCCATACAAAATATAGTTTTTTGGGGTTTTTTTTTTTTGGTTTTATGTGTGAATAAGGACTATTTAGTGGTTTCAATTCATTATTTGCCAAAGAAATAACAAAATAATTTTTTAGTTTTAAACAAGTTTTTGACAAATTTCTTAAACATTTGTGTTTTCTCATTTTTTTCATGACAGGTGGTCTAATAAATTTGTTAAGCACTGTACATAGCGAGGAAAAATTTAGGATTAAACGGCTTAATTTTCAGGGGGCTGTTCTTAGGAGCTAGCATTAGCAATAACACTCTTAGGCACAGACAATGGGACTAACAATAAGCAAATTCTTCATCTGTTTTGAATGCTGCACTGTGGATAATGGATAATAATGCTAAAGAAGCACTTGTCCCATAACTGGCCGGAAAAACAATCAAGGTAACTCAATTGAGAACTTTTTTTGATTTTTGACTTTTTTTTTAACCATTTTCTGCTTCCTCTGATGTATGGTGAATCATGAGGCATGAAAGCACATACCTTAGCCAGCGAAAAAAAAAAGCCATATATCTATTAAGGAATCTTTTTCTGCCCTTACTGAATGTTTTACATTATCATAAATTGTATCTGCTCATGTGAATGCATCAAGAACCAACTGAGAGAGAGCTGTGTGTGGAGTGTGTTTGGACTTGGAAAGAGCTGTGTGTGGAGTATGTTTGGGCTTAGAGAGAAACGCTGTGTGTGGTGTATTTGGGCTCAGAGAGAGAGAGCTGTGTGTGGAGTGTGTTTCAGCTCAGAGAGAGAGCTGTGTGTGGAGTGTGTTTGGGCTCAGAGAGAGAGCTGTGGGTGGAGTGTGTTTGGTATCACAGAAAGAGAACTGTGTGTGGAGTGTGTTTCGGATCAGACAGAGAGCTGTGTGTGGGGTGTGTTTGGGCTCAGAGAAAGAGCTGTGTGTGGAGTGTGTTTGCGCTCAGAGAGAAAGAGACCTGTGTGTGGAGTGTGTTTGGGATCAGAGAGAGAGAGCTGTGTGTGGAATGTGTTTGGGGTCAGAGAGAGAGAGCTGTGTGTGGAGTGGGTTTGGGCTCAGAGAGAATTGTATGTGGAGCGTGTTTGGGCTCAGAGAGAGAGCTGTGTGTGGAGTGTGTTTGGGCTCAGAGAGAGAGAGTTGTGTGTGGAGTGTGTTTGGGCTCAGAGAGAGAGCTGTGCGTGGAGTGTGCTTGGGATCAGAGAGACAGCTGTGTGTGGAGTGTGTTTGGGTTCAGAGAGAGAGCTGTATGTGGAGTGTGTTTGCGCTCAGAGAGAGAGAGCTGTGTGTGGAGTGTGTTTGGGCTCAGAGAGAGAGAGCTGTGTGTGAAGTGTGTTTGGGGTCAGAGAGAGAGCTGTATGTGGAGTGTGTTTGAGCTCACAGAGAGTTATGTGTGGAGTGTGTTTGAGCTCACAGAGAGCTGTATGTGGAGTGTGTTTGGGGTCAGAGAGAGTTGCATGTGGAGTGTGTTTGGGCTCACAGAGAGCTGTGTGTGGAGTGTATTTGGGGTCAGAGAGAGAGCTGTGTGTGGAGTGTGTTTAGGCTCAGAGAGAGAGAGCTGTGTGTGAAGTGTGTTTGGGGTCAGAGAGAGAGCTGTATGTGGAGTGTGTTTGAGCTCACAGAGAGTTATGTGTGGAGTGTGTTTGAGCTCACAGAGAGCTGTATGTGGAGTGTGTTTGGGGTCAGAGAGAGAGCTGTATGTGGAGTGTGTTTGAGCTCACAGAGAGTTATGTGTGGAGTGTGTTTGAGCTCACAGAGAGCTGTATGTGGAGTGTGTTTGGGGTCAGAGAGAGTTGTGTGTGGAGTGTGTTTGGGCTCAGAGAGAGTTGTGTGTGGAGTGTGTTTGGGCTCACAGAGAGTTGTGTGTGGAGTGTGTTTGGGCTCACAGAGAGCTGTGTGTGGAGTGTGTTTGGGGTCAGAGAGCGAGAGCTGTGTGTGGAGTGTGTTTGGGGTCAGAGAGAGAGCTGTGTGTGGAGTGTGTTTGAGCTCAGAGAGAGTTGTGTGTGGAGTGTGTTTGAGCTCAGAGAGAGTCGTGTGTGGAGTGTGTTTGGGCTCAGAGAGAGTTGTGTGTGGGGTGTAAGCTCACAGAGAGTTGTGTGTGGAGTGTGTTTGCGCACAGAGAGAGTTGTGTGTGGTGTGTGTTTGGGCTCAGAGAGAGTTGTGTGTGGAGTGTGAGCTCACAGAGAGTTGTGTGTGGAGTGTGTTTGCACACAGAGAGAGTTGTGTGTGGAGTGTGTTTGGGCTCACAGGAGATCATGGTTGTTCCTTCATATTGTTTTGTTGCTGCTGGAGATCATTTGGCCTGTTCTGATGTTATTGGGTCCAGCTGTTCATGATGGGTGAGTCTGCCTTTAAATCACTCCCACAATCCCCAGTGTACCTGTCCCACAATCCCTCTCACCTCAGATCCTGTCCCATCTCTCACTGCACTGCCTGCCAAACGGTCCCAACTGGTGTTTGTGCAATATTACCAGAGGCCCTACTGTAGGTCACATCAGGAGAATACTGATTCTCTCCTGTACTGCAACATCTTATTCGATTATAGAACAAAATTTATGCTTTGGCTGACAAAGTGTTCTGCGACCTGTCCGCTCATAGTGCTGAATCTTTATTTAAAACATGCGGGGGTTTGTAAACGCGAGGGTAAAGTAAGGGCATTTACTCTCCAGTTTAAATGCTGTCCCTGACATTGAGAGTAAAACTTTGCTAAAACTGCACACCAGTGATGAGGCTGAATAATGAAGAAAACAGATGACTATAGGAGAGGATGTAAATATGTTCATGGTTGGGGATCAGGGACACTTTATTACTGGTCAGTCATCCATCCAGTGAGGGCATATTAGGACACCCACAACTGCACACTGTCAGTGATTTAATCATTTTTCTTTTTCATCAAAAATTAATCAAAAAAATTTCTGACATCTCTCCACCCATCCCCTCTTTGGCGTCAGAGGGTGCGGTTTCCTTGGGTGCAGCGAGTTATTGGACAAGATGTCACACTACAAATCTTTTTTTTTTGTGAGTCTCATTAATTAGCTTTTATTGTGGCTCCAGAATTTTAGAGGATTAAGAGAAGGTTTGCAGGTTACCTGGGGCATGGATTCGGGGGTAAACTGGGGCAGTTACCAGTAGGCAGATACACCTTAGCTGTGCCTATAAGACTGGAGGATGAAAGAGTGCGTCTTACCACACTAATGACTGAGACCAGGAACCTGTGTGCTGAAAAACAAGAGAACAATTGAAAGAGATCTCTGATACAGAGAGAGAGAGAGAGAGGGACAGTTAGTGAAAGAGAAAAAGAGGGACAGTTAGTGAAAGAGAGAGAGAGACAGGTAGAGACAGAGATAGAGACAGGTAGAGACAGAGCAGAAGGGAGAAAAGGTGAGACAAGCAGAGACAGAGGGAGAGTGAGACACAGAGCCAAAAACCAAGAGTAATGACAGCCAGCTGAAAAGTACTCAAGGTTTGCTTTGGTCTTTTAGTTTTGTTGGTCTCATTGTTTTAGTTCTCCATTTTTTTTCTGCCAGAAGCCCTTGAGGCTGAACAGTGAAGATTTATGATTTTCTTATTTGTTTGAATAGAGTAATCACTCTCTCTCTCTCTCTCTCTCTTGCATTGCATGCTGGGGTTTGAGGAAGGAGGGTGGTGTGTGGGAGGTAGCTAAAGTTTGGTGAGTTTTTCTTGTCTTTTACACCCTTTGCCTTTTTTGTGGGTTTCTTGTTTCAGTGTATGGTTTTGAATAGATTGTTACTTTCGGTGCTTCGAGTTTTTTGTGGTGTATTGGCGGTGTCGGAGAGTTTTGCGGGCTGGGGATGGCGTGTCACGAGGAGATGCCATCCCTATCTCTCTGTCATGGGTTCAGGTCTGTACCTGAGCCAAGTGTTGCAGTGGAAGAGGTTTTCCTTGCTGTGAGCGAGCGTGTGAAGCCAGGCGATATAATGTCTGCTTCCTGAATGAATAAAGCTGTGATCGTCTTTTTGAGAGATGACAAATTAGTACATTTATTGATTGAAACTGGCATTGCTATTGATGAGATGTTTGTACAAGTAACGCCCCTTTTTTCACCATCTGTGAAAGTTACGGTTTCAAATGTGCTGCCTTTCATACCAAATGAAATGATTGAGCGAGAGTTATCAAGCTCTGGGAAGTTTGCTTACTCAATGAGAATGGTTTTGTTGGGATGTAAAATCCCAATCTAAACCTTGTCATGTCTTTTAGATGCCAACTGTTTATGTTTTTGGATTCGCAAGCTCAAACGCTTGATATTTCGTTACGTGTAATACATGACAGTAAATCCTATATGATTTATGTAACCATGGGTAGTCCTCGGTGTTTTCTTTGTGGGGATTTTGTTCATATCAGAATTCAATGTCCTAAACAAACTTCAAAAAACACTACAACCGGCCAGACCACTACTGGACCTGAGGCCGCCCGCAAAGGCGAGGGCGGTCAGACGGAGCATAGTCAGCCAGTGACACTGCCGTGCAATATTTTGGATTCTAGCTGTGCTGATAATACTATGGCTGGGGAATCTGAGCAGGCAACAGCCTGTGAGTTCGGCGGAGCACCAGTCTGACAGATTTGCAAAGAAAAGAAAAATTGTGCCGATTGGGGAAGCAGAGCCGGCAAGTAAAGCTGCGGATAGTGCAGCCAATCAGGCTCACGACGATGGTGGAAACAATTTCATAAATAATAATGAAATTGTTTTTACAGAAACGCCTACTGCAGACAATGATCCAAAACCAAATACAAGTCAACCGTCCAAAGGCAGAACCTAGTAACTCACTTTTTATTGGTTTTGAGAAAACAAAGGGAAACATATTTTTTTAATATTAAGACCTATTATATATTTAATAGGGAGATAGCTGTATATTAGGCATTCACTGGCAATAATAATTTACACCCACAAGTGCCAGTCTTAAATATCTGTTTATTTTGGGGGCAAATGAGTTACTAGGTTTTGTCTTAGCAAATACCAAATAATATCATATACATTACCAAAACCTAGTCAAAACCTAGGATAAAAATGTTGTTTATTTCAAAATCAATTCATGACAAATAACAAAAATATGACAGCTGTAAACGTTAAAATGGAAAGTAGATGTTCATTTGCAACAGAGGATTCTTCAAGAAAGTGAAAGGATGCTCCAGGAAACAGGAGCTCGCTTTGTTTCTTAATAAGCGGGTAAAGGAGGCTTTAATTCTGCCCCGTTTTTGTAGTTTTAAGGACATGGATGCTCCCATGGATGCTTCTTTTTCAATTTGGAAAGAACGCAGGAAAAAAGCAAGAAAGTAGTCTCTCTTCGTCGTCAAGATGGCAGCCTAACTACAAACAGCAGGGAGATGCGCCAAATGGCTGTGGACTTTTACTCAGCTCTTTATGGCGCAGAGGAATGTTACCCAGAAAGTGCCACGCAGATTTTCCAAGCGTTACCACAGCTTAGCTAGCTAGAAAAGGAGCAGCTAGACTCTGGAATTACCCTGCAGGAGCTGACGACTGCTGTTCAGCAGCTTTCCACCGGGCGTTCCCCTGGACTGGATGGGCTACCATCGGTATTTTATAAACGTTTCTGGACTCATATTGATAGAGACTTTTATGAGGTTCTGGGTGAGTCAGTTCGGGAGGGATTTTTGCCAATGTCATGTCGGCGTGCAGTGTTAACACTATTACCAAAAAAAGGAGATCTGTGCCTTTTAAATAATTTGCGGCCTGTAGCGCTTTTATGTTCTGATTACAAGATTTAAGCTAAATGTCTTTCAAATAGGCTAGTATCTTCCTTCTTCAGAACTCCTGGATCAATCGTATTGCATCCCAGATCTGTCCATCATGGATAATTTGTTTCTCATAAGAGACGTAATAGACCTCTCTAAAGTGCATAACAGCAGTATTGGGCTCATTTTACTACATCAAGAAAAGGCTTTTGATCGGGTTGACCATGACTATCTTTGTAAGACTCTCAGGGCCTTTGGGTTTGGGGAGAGGTTTTTATCCTGGCTCGGACTACTATATGCAGATGCCTCCTGCATGGTAAAGATAGGGGGAGGATTGAGCCATTACCTTTTCCAGGCAGAGAGGCATACAGCAGTGGTGTCCACTTTCTGGTCAACTCTATTCACTAGCTATAGAACCACTGCTTACTTCATTACAGGCTAAACTGTCTGGATTTAATATTCCAAGCGATGTAACAGGTTCAGCTGTGGTTCTGCCAGCTTGTGCTGACGATATTACAGTTTTTATTACCAATGACAGAAATTTTAGCAGATACACTACTCCAGTACCAAAAAGCTGCCTCAGCCAAAGTAATCTGGGGCAAATCTGAAGCCTTATAGGCTGGGCAGTGGCAGCCGGGGAGAATGCCGCCTTTACCAAGTGGTTTGAAGTGGGGTAGGAGTGGGATGAAGGTCTTGGGTGTTTATTTAGGCTCCAGCGAGGTTCAGGCAAAAAATTGGGAGGGGGTGATGGAGAGGGTATGTGCCCGATTGTCTAAGTGGCATTGGCAGCTACCCCAACTGTCCTGCAGGGGGAGCGTCCTGGTTGTTAATAACTTGGTTGCCTCAGCCCTGTGGCATAAGCTTGCGGTGTTGCAGCCACCACAAAGCACCATGCAGGCTGTGCAGCGACAGCTAGTGGACTTTTTCTGGTCAGGTCAACATTGGATATGGGCTGCTGCTCTGCACTTACCTACGCAGGATGGCAGACAAGGATTAATCGATGTTGCCTTTCGTCTACAGTCGGTACAGAGGCTTTTGTTCAGTAGTGACCACAGGTGGGCTTGCACAACACATGCTTTACTGAGGCAGGCTGGTCGTCTGGGCCTGGGCAAGCACTTATTCCTGATGCAGCTGGAAGGCGTAGATCTTACTGGTCTGACTCCACGCTGGAGGCCTGGCATGTAATCACAATCTCCAGGAGAGAGGACGATGTACCAGGACTGTGGCTGTTTGAGGAACCAGCTTCTCTGGATGACAACATTAGCTTCATCCAGTTTACGGTTATCCATTCTGGGTGCAGGTTGTGTGAAGCTGGGTCACATACTGAAGACCGATGCTGCGGTGCTGAGCGAAAAAACTGGCGTCAGTCCCTCTGGGTAATGAATCAGGCGGTGGCTGAAGCCTGGGGACACAGACTCCTCACAGGAGCTCAGTTTGGGTGGCTGAGGGGACAAAGCAGTGGTGGGAGAATAAGGGATACGTCTTCCCTTCCCTGTGCGTCACTGCTGCAAGAGGATGGGGACTGTATTCTGTCCTTCAGGACCCCTGAACTAGGTGACCTGAAGGCCGGGTGAAAGAAAGCGAAAGAAAGAAAGAAATCACCTGTGTTGAAGTACAGTATGCAGAGCGGCTGGCGGAGATGAGAGCGACCAAGTGGGCTGAGGTTTTTGGCTCTGACCCTCCACCTAAAGGCAATTGTCAATCCCTGCATGAGCCTCCTATTGAAAAGTGGACGGCTGACCTCCAGTGGAGGATAATACACGGGGCGATAGCCATGAACTGACGTCTGGCCCACCTAGATCCAAGCACTGGGGTGGGGTGTCCTTTTTGTCATGTTCCTGAAGGCATTAGTCATTTGTTTTTGCAGTGTTCAAGATTAGGGGATCTGTTTAAACTCCTTAAGAGGTGGTTTTCTGCGCTCGGGGTCCTTTTCTTAGGTCAGCTTTTCATTATGAGGCCTAAATACTCACTGGAGACCAAACCGAAGTCCATCCTGATAAATGATCTGTGTGGCACAGCAAAGCTGGCAATATGGAAACGCAGGAGAACCTTCATCAGAGCGGTGGGCTCCAGTGGTGTAGCTCAAATGTTTAAAGGATTGATAACTGCAAGGCTAAAAGTGGAATATTCCTATTACAAATTGGTTGGGAATGTTGCACAATTTCTGGATATCTGGGGGCTGCAAGAAACCTTAATTTTAATTAATATCTTTAACCTCTCTTTTTAATTAAAGTAATGTATTGTTTGGCTGGGTTTGCTTTGTTTGCTTCCTTGCTTTTTGTTTCATGTCTGACATTTTTGAATTTTTTTTTCTGTTTGTCTGATACACTTAATGTCCAATAAAGGGCTTTTAAATTCAATTCAATTCTCTCTCTCTCTCATTGAAAAAGGGGATAATCTCCTCACATCCTGCTCAGCTATGGCAGAGGACATTGTGATGTCACAATAGTCAATGCAGCTAATTTGCATATCAAATGATGATTTGCTGAGCTTTGAGCTGTTTTATCACCCAGCCTATGGAAAGGGAGGGCCAGAAGCTGGTCTGCATCCTTTACAGGGTCTCCATGCAGAGACATCAAGGTCTGGAGCCAGTCTGCATCCTTTACAGGGTCTCTGTGCAGAGACATATAGGTCTGGAGCCAGTCTGCATCCTTTACAGGGTCTCTGTGCAGAGACATTTAGGTCTGGAGCCGGTCTGCATCCTTTACAGGGTCTCTGTGCAGATACATTGAGGTCTGAAGCTGGTCTGCATCCTTTACAGGGTCTCTGTGCAGATACATTGAGGTCTGGAGCCGGTCTGCATCCTTTACAGGGTCTCCATGCAGAGACATTTAGGTCTGGAGCCGGTCTGCATCCTTTACAGGGTTTCCGTGCAGATACTTTGAGGTCTGCAGCCGATTCCACTGAGGCCAGTTCGCAGTTATTGAGTGACCAGAGACACAGAGTTTATTTTTCATGGTAACACAGAGAAAGTGCTCAGTGTTAATGTCTGTATGTGATACCAGGTGAGGAACTCCTCAGCAAACAGAGACAGTTTATCTCTGTCTAATATGCACACGCACACCCTTACACACACTCACAGACACACAAACGCATGCGCGCGCACATGGACACAAACATATACGGACACACACAAACACACACACACACACACACACACTCACATAGACACACACACGCACTCACGTAGACACACACACGGACATACACACACTCACATAGGTACGCACACACACTCACATAGACACACACACACTCACTCACGTACACACACACATACATACACTCACATAGATACACACACACGCACACTCTCACTTTCCTGTTCCTCTTCAATTCAGACCCTATTCCCCCGGCCCCATCTCTGAACATTATAAATATTAATACAAATTAAGCTCAGGAGAGAGGAAGATCAATCCCTCATCTTTTTATTTTTCAGAATCATGTCTCCACTTTGCAGTTCTCTCCAGATGTCATTAAAGCAGGCACTATTTTGATTAGTTTTTTTTTTTAAACGCATTTACATACCTCTATTTGCAGATTTATTGCAGAATACTTCCTGCAGACACATTTGGAGACAGAATGAACCGTAGATTCCCAGTGTAGCAGCTCTAAACCCTCGCTTTCTTTGTCCTACTCTTGATTTTGTCTGAACCGCCCCCTTGGGAAGTTTAATTAGATCGGCTGTCATACGAATCTGCATGGTGACCATTTGGACCTTTTATATTTTCTTCCTTCCGCAAAAGCAGAGCAACATCGCAGAGAGCAGCTGTTTCAGAGAAATGCTCTGAGACAAAGTTCAGTTAAGGGTCTATTTAATTAGTCTGTGGAGTAAATCTCAGAGAAGCAGTGGTGTTATCTGGACTCTGCAGGTAGGCAGTCGACAAGCACACACTAACAGTGCTGCAGATTTCTGTTTTTTTCTAGGTAAGTATACTAATGGACTCGGTTGTCAGGTCCACTTATAAATTCCCCTATTTTGCCGAGGCAATTAGAATCTCAAGTTGAACTGATACAATGGTGAAATAACTCAAGCACAGTCATTTTATGCCGTATGTTTCTGTGTGAAAAGGTGTTACCAGTGTATAAAGCAGTGGAGTGTACGTATGCGTTAATATCTGGGGTCTGTGAGTGATTGAGTGGGGTTTGTTGGTGATGGGGGTGCAGTGTACAGATAAGGGGGGTTGGTTTTTGTGTGAAGGGGTGGAGTTTGTGGCTAAAGGGGTGGAGATTGTGGGAGAAGGTAGTGGAGTGGATAAGGGGGTTGGCTCTGTGTGTAAAGGGGTAGAGTTTGGGGGCAAATGGGGTGAGATCTGCCATGAAAAAGTTGGGAGAAAATTTACATTTTTATTTTCAACCTCCACTAACTCAGCCTAATGAGAACACAGATTAATTCAGAGATCTTTCCGGAGATCCCTGCACACATTCATGAGCACTCCAGTGAGACCAGCTGCACCTCTGCAGCGTGCGTTTATTATTGCCCTAAAGTGCCTCACTGCGCTTTCTGGAGAGGAGCAGATCCATCTTCTCATGAGTGGCCTGCTGGGGAACAGGAAGCAGGAAGCCTGAAACAGGAAGCAGGAAGTATAGAATGAATAGCTGGGGTTTTAAGCTGAATTAGGGACTCCTCTCCAGATTCAGAGGACTCCAGGGAATTTGAGCTATCAAACTTCAAGACCCCAAAGGAGACTGAGTCCTCGGTTGATTTCGCAGAAGGTAGAGGAACAGATTTTGCATGCAGGTCTATGTGGTGTGTGTATTTATGAGTGTGCATGCATGTGTGTGCATGTGTGTGTGTGTGTGTGTGTGGCAAAACAGAGTTCTGATGAAATCCAGCCTTTAGAACCAGTGAAAGCAGAAGCCAAAAACACACCTTCCCGACATCCTCCTACAGTATTACACACAGTGTCTGTATAACCTGAGACACACACACACACACACACACACCTTCCCTACATTCTCCTGTGGCATTACACACAGTGTCTGTATTACCTGAGACACACATCTTCCCTACATTCCCCTGCTTTATTGCACACAGCGTCTGTATTACCTGAGACACAGGGCTGTTCGAAGCCAAAATCACTATCCATCACATCAGTTTGGGAGCTAAAAGATGCTGCTCCATTTCCTTTTGTTTGCATTTGTTGATGAATTAGAGCTCCTCTTGACTGAATGTATCCACAGTATCAGTGAGGACTGTTGGTTTATCGTTGATTGAATTTTCAAGTCGTTTTTTATTGGACGGGAATCCGCTGAGGCTCTGACTGTATCGAGTAGCTGCTCGGCGGCTTTCAAGATGGTCAGAGCTAGAGAGAAGATCTTCCATGGAAAGACCAGCCTTTAGTATGCAGGTCAATGCACTGAGTGCATGTTATAGTGCTATATATTACTTGATAGAGGTCAGGAAAGATAGAATATCATACAATTACGATACACGCCGAAAAGTATGTGGGTTTGGGATGGATTATTCATTGTGCAGGATAGCCCTCCTAGTAGCACTAATGGACAATCTGAACACAATAGGATACAGAAGATTCTGTTCTTCTAATGGTTGGGGAAAGTCCTTAGCTGTTTTACTATATTGGTGCCCCCAGGCTCAGTGTTAGGTCCTGGCATGATTTGTTGAGATTGCTTTTGAAGAACCTGACTGATCCTCACAGAGCCATGACTCTTGACCTCAAACCCATCAGATACTGTTGCTATCAACTGGAAAATAAACTTCAAGCCAGGCTAAATCACCCTGCTTCACTTCCAGACTGCGGTAATTCTTTTCTGGCTGGGACGGAGGCAAATTCCTGTTGCAGTGCTCTGACATTTACGGGAAAGTCTTCCCAAAAAGAGTGAAGGCCATTATATCTATGGAGGAGGAACAAATTCTGTAATAATGCCCATGAGATCGGAACCAGATGCAGTATGAGCTGGGGTACACATGCATTTGGTTGCAAGGTGGAGGCTGGATTGAAGACAGCTTGTTTGTGCATCTCCTGCGGGGATTCCAGACACGCTCTAAAGGGCGAAGCGCGTCTTCTTGTCTCCAAGCTTTTAATAACACAAGACCTAACGTCGGGATTGTTCTGCAAAGCCTGTAAGTGAAAGCCTGTGGAGAGATGTGCTTTAAGTATTTATGTGGTGGCCATTCTGAGTTTATCCAAGCACAGTGGAGCATTTACCTGCTATTTATTTATTTAGTGTTTATCTTTACCTCAGGGTTGACTGGGTCTGTGTGTAGTGTTTAACTAGGGGTTGTGTCAGACTGAGGTTTTGGATTTGCTGAAAAATGTCACGGCAACTGCAGGAGCATCACAGTCAACTGTGGAGACTACAGGTATGGGGCAGTAACCCTGTACTTAGAGGGTCTGGTTTAGCATGCTCTCCCCCTGCTATTGATGATTTAAACTCACAATGAATTAAAGACCATCAAGCCTCCTTTCAATAGGCCCAGTAACATCTTTGTCACATGGTTCCTGATAACAGATAAATCGCATGACAGCGGGGTATATTGCCAAAATGGAAGCATTCTTTCCATTGGCTAAATTTATAGCTTTGCCTGATGATGGTGCCACAGAAAGATGTATAGGGTCCAGAAATCAACAAGGTAACTAGTCTGGGATTGAGGAACATTAACATGAATTTTACTTGATTCCTATAAAAATGGTTTCACCGTGCATTTTTGAAAAAGTGAAATTTTGCCTAAAGGTGGTGTTACAGGATCGATCATAGTGTCACCAGAATAATTGGATTGCCTTGTTATGCACCAAGATGTTCACAGGGAAGTTGATCTTATTCTTATTTCATCTATTGCTGATTCTACAGTAAAAGTAACAGAGCCATAAAAATCTATAGGATTCTACCTCTTTGCACCCAGAGGACAACAGATTTTGCAGGATACTGATTAAAAATGGTCAAGTTATTGCATTTTTTTAAAAGGAAAAGTTTGGCCTGGTTTTGATGGGGTAGGGAAGGTCCAAAACACCATGAACAATTACAGAAGGTTAGACATTATTGCCACAAAAAAAAATATCTGAATCTTTCAAAATGAAATCAGAGTTGAAGACTTTCAAGTGGAAGCATGTGCATTAATGAAACTCTGTGTTTCAGGAGTGTATTTGGAAATGCTAAATTTGGCCGAGTGGTGCTGCGATAGGAAACTTTAAAATCCCACACAACCAATAACTTCCTCCTCTATACACCTGGACTGTTGACATGATTCCAATTAAAATCCATTTGAGTTGATGTTGTTTTTAAAAATTAAAAGTTTGGCCTGGTGGTGGCACTACTGCAAAGGTTATAGGGTGTCCAACATCAGTAACAACCCTTCACTAAGCAGCAAAAACAACCACAAGAACTACGACATGATGACCATCAAAGCTGTTTGAGTTATTGCGTTTGGAAATGTAAAGTTTGACCCTGTGATGGAGCTATAGGAAATGTCATAGGGTCTCACAAAAAATATGATTTGTCTGCTGTGCTCAAGGAATGAAAACAAAAAGTTCTGTGCGATTTTCATAAAAAGTGTTCAAGTTATTGAGCAACCACAAAGGACTTGCAGTGGCGGCAGCCAAGGTGGAACCATAACATCCTCTAAAACTCCATTTTGGAGATTTAATAAATCCAACATTTAATCTTTTGAGTGTGTTGGACTTCACTCATTATTTAGCATGAGTCGTGTAGGGCTCTGTTCAGTCTGCTTCCGTTAATTAAATTGTCATTACTAGGAGGCACTCATCCAAATTAACTGCCTGTTTTTGTCTAGGCGCGAGAGACACATATTTTACAGCACATTATAGTTCCGCTGCTATACAGCAAAATATGCAGCATTTTGCACAGTGATATTTACTCATGGGAGAATGTGTTAACTCATGTAGAAGAGGCAACAACCTTCAGTATGCTCAAATTTGGGCTTTACTTTGAGACCGAATGTTGTCTCGTCTGATTAATCCCCTCTTGGTTTTTTGTTTTTTTCGCACCTGTCTGTCACATTTTGAGTTGCTTATCTTTATATCAGCTTTTATTTTTTGTACACATTGAAACAAATAAAAGAAATATGAAAAATCTGACATGCAGATGGGCCACATGGCCTGTTATCGTCTTTAATCAGTGTTAATACTCCCGGGTATGCACTGAGTAAATTGCATAGGTTGCCTGATGTTTTGGACTGTGTAAGGGAAAAAGCCTTTGGCCGACCTAAAAAAACATAGAAGATCTGCAACATTTCCCATGGCAACAATGAAAATAATGAAAAAGAAAATGAAACTCGCGCCCTCGAATCTCCAAATATTTAATGGTAGACAACGTTTCGAGCCAATGCTCTTCGTCAGGTCATCTTTTACAGACAAGGTGTTTTCTGCGCACCTAAATAGGTACCCACGGACAGTGTCATCGATGGTGGGTGGACCTCCAAGTGAAATGATTGCATTCACATTTGTTTATCTCTTTACAATCATTCAAAAACCTTATCAAAAGGCAGAGAGAACAAAAAAGCAAGATGAATTCTTCAAACAGGTAACGTTTTTGTGGAGGACTACAAAGGTAACAATGTCACAAGTGTATGAACATATTACAAAAAATGATTAATAGGGAAATCTTCATTTATTCCCTTTGGAGACATAGTATCCAGAGTATAAATCCAAAAGCACTCTCGCTGCAATAGCAATTTATTTGTATCGCCTTCGCGTGTAGAACATATGACATGTTCAATACCCAAGTATTTTAAAGATGCAACATTATGTTTTGCCAACATGAAATGCATGGCCACCGGGCTTGTAGGATCCTGGTTCCGAAAACTGGAGTGATGTTCAGAGATGCGTGTTTTTGATGCCCGGTTGGTTTTGCCGACATATCCTAGGCCACATGGACATTTTAGCAAATACACTACATTAGTTGTAGCACAGGTAATGATGCCCCTGATATCAAAGCGTTTCCCTGATATGGGGTGTGTGAACGTGTGGCTTTTAGACGT
Source organism: Gymnothorax javanicus (assembly GCA_029692085.1). Lineage (NCBI taxonomy): Eukaryota > Metazoa > Chordata > Actinopteri > Anguilliformes > Muraenidae > Gymnothorax > Gymnothorax javanicus. The sequence continues at coordinate 8,051,169 of CM056193.1, forward strand.
AAAACTGCACTATGCGCAGCATCTCTCCCTGTCCGTGGTGAATCTCCAGTACGCCTAACGGACCATTACTATGGCTCTCCTACCGCCTGCAAGGGTTTCCTGCTGCAGTGTCAGCCTTGGTGACGCAGAGAAGATTGCCACCTCGATTACCTGGCTGACTAACACAGCACTGGAATGGGCCACTGCCATCTGAGATCATGCTGCCTTTGCAATGTACGACAGCTTTATTACCTACTTCAAAGTGGTCTTTGATCACCCAGGGAAGACGCCTGGAGATTGTTTGCTGAGTCTACGGCAGGGGTCCAAGTCTACAGCTGAGTATGCCCTCACTTTTAGGACTCTGGCTGCAGCCAGTGGATGGATTGAGCCAGTCTTGCTCTCCATCTACCATAATGGCCTGCAGCCAGACCTCAATATCAAGATGGCATGCCAGGATGACGTGGAGCGAGTGGTGAGTTCCTTTTCCACATGCGCCATGACTAAATCTCCCAGACAACTCCCAGCGGGCAAGCTGCAACCACTGCCACTACCACACCAACTAAATTCTGCAAATTTAGACCATTTACCACTTTTTCTGCCCTCCAAGTGGCAGAAGCAATATTTGAACAGGTCTTTAGGACCTTTGGCCTTCAGGTGGACATGCTGTCGGATCGTGGGCTTCAGTTCACATCTCAGGTGTGGTGAGCCTTCATCAGGAAACTGGGAGCCACGGTAAGCCCCACCTTGGGATACCATCCTGAGTCCAATGGGCAGAGAACCATCCAGGAGTTGAAGAGGTTCCTCCGGGCATACTGCCACCGACGCCAGCAGGCAGTAGGACTGGGCCAAGTTCCTACCCTTGGCGGAGTACACGCAGAACTCCCCAAAGAGCACCTCAACTGAACTTACTCTGTTCCAGTGCATACTGTCATGCTTTGCCCAGACCGGTCCGCGTCACTAACTTCATCAAGCTCATTTCCACATTCCATATGCCGCTCCCTCTTTTGCCTGATTAACTATCATGATCCAATTAGGGTTACTTAAGTTCTCAGGAAGGTAAGGTTCTACTAGCATCAGTGGCGGTTCTATAACCGGGAACTGGGGGGGCACAGACACGTCCCTTTATGACAATTAGTCCTGCCTAGTTTTCAATCATTTTCCTTTACTGACGCGTTTTTTCAATTATCGTAATTGGCAAATGAAGACACGGTTTCTCTCCATATGCGATCTAACAATGATGAAATCATGGGCAAAATTCTTTACAGAAAAATAATTTACTTATTAATAGGCCAATGCTTCGCGTTGATTGAGCAGGTCCGCGTTCCAATGAAATATCGCCTTTCACTCTCGGTATTGCACGGTTTGATTAAAAAAAAAGTGCAGTTAAATAGGCAGCTTGGCAGTTAAATAGGCAGCGTGCGGCTCAAGCTATTTGCGCGAGAGTACAGGTATGCAAATTTGAATAATGGTGATTTAAATACAGCAAATACGCATACAGATGAATGATTGTCTTCTTATGTAATCGGGGAGAACAAGCAGCACCTGTTAAGTGTGGAGTGCTCTCGGAGTGAACCTTTTGTTAATCATGAAAATGACTGAGAACAGGTCAGGACTAATAACTGTTTTAAACAGATGTTTTGTGCACCCCAATTCTCAGTTTTGGTTCTGCCACTGTACTGAATTTAGCCCATGATTTCATCGCTGTTCGATCGCATATGGAGAGAAACCGTGTCTTCAGTTGCCAATTACGATAATTGGAAAACGTGTCAGTAAAGGAAAATGATTGAGAACTAGCCAGGACTAATTGTCATAAAGGGACGTGTCTGTGCCCCCCCAATTCCCGGTTCTAGAACCGCCACTGACTAGCATTGTATACTATAGTCTTGTTATTGCACTCTCAGTACTTACTGTATATTTGTATTTTGGGGACTGCATTCCCCATGTTTGTGTGCTTAATTATAATTGTGTCGTTTCAGCCACCATAATAAAACCTTTTTGCTTCACACTTGGATCTTGCAACTGTTTCCTGCTTTCAGTGCAAACAGCAGCACTCTGAAAGTGTTACATTCCCTCAATTTATTTTGCAAGAAATTGATTGTATGATTTTATTTTCACATGCAGATGATATTGACGACATTATGACCTTGAGCAAAAAAGCTACATACACACAGTGTTCCAGATAGTGATGGGACTCATGAACATTTTAACAACTGAAATTACAGCTGCCAAATGTCCAAAGAGGAGCTGTCCTGTCCATAACCCTTTATAAACAGACTCTGGTGAGTAAAGGAGTCAGCAGTATTTAAGCATAGGTATAGTGAACACGAACAGACTGCACACCATATTATGAATGCACACCATATCGTGCTTTAGTCCCTTACACACAACCACATGTCCTGCATGCACTCACTTCCGCACATCTACCATTAAACCAACAAGAAGACAAAGTCATCTACTGTATATCCCCCGCCACTTAATATTTTATTTGTTTCCATGGTAACCAGCATTTTTTTTTTGTCAAATTCCCTTGCATCAAAAAGTACAACTACATCCCCTAGAGAACATGCATACCCAGTTTCAAAGCAATATCTTAGATACAGTACTTTCCTAGTTCTGCTCCAGAAACAAAGCCTAAACTAAGTCCCAATTTGTTTTCATTATAATTGGAAAAAATAAAATTTGTCAAGTTTCCTAGTATCAAAAGGCACAATTACATCCCCTGAAGAACAGGCATGCCAACTTTCAAGACAATATTGTTGATACTTTCCAAGTTCTGTTCCAGAAATATAGCCTTCCCCTTCCACATTACATGAGACACTCAGTCCCAATTTGTTTCCATGGTAACTGGATAAAATAAAATCTGTCAAACTGTCAGTTGTGGAAAATCCAAAAATTGACTCAAAAATGATTAGAGTGAGAAAGAACCTTCCAGAATATTAGACTTTTTTTCACAAAGAAATAAAGCCAAGCTTTCCTTTGCGCAAAACAAAGCCTACCATGTTTTTCTCCATCCAATTTTTATAATCCAAAATTACATCACACAGAGGTACATACAATATCGCAATGGTTTTACGCAAATTGTCTCCAAGGCGTTTGTCCAAGAATGGAAATTGTGGAGACCAACAAAATTTTGCTTAATTCCCACCGATGCATCCTTACTTTGGGTCAGGTTCACCTTGACCAGGTTCCCTCCTAGATTCAGACAGATTCATTCATCTCAAATTAGCATGGCTATCTCCGCAACAGATGGTGCATCAGACAACAATAGCGCCCCCGTGGAATAAACATCCCGTATACATGACGTGATCAGGGTTATTGGCAATCAGTACTGCGAGAATATGATCTTTTATTATTAGTATCACAAGAATAAGCATTTTAAATGATTACACTCCCAAACCAATTGTACAAAAGCATCATGGTTTGTGAGGTGTGCGTGTGGTTTGGATGTTTCTTTGCGGCTCTCGTCAAGGGACGATATCGAATTCCCTGGCTATCAAATTCTTTACCCAGCTGGCTGATTGAGCTGCAGCGGCGCCTTCCCGGATTCTATATAAGCAGGAAGTCCAGCACGCCTCCTTCGCTAGAGTGTCTGTTTTTAGCTTCGCACTATAGCCGAAATTATCTGTAGTCAGGTTTTGTATGACGTTCTATCTTCTGATTTTTGGAGTTTCTTCTCCCTTTTGTCTATCTCACTTTGCTTCCATGTTTCGGATTTTTAAACGTCCTTTGTAAGCGCGAGTACTTTCGTTTGGTCTGTATTATTCTCTGTGTTTATACTGTGTACGTGCTGCTCACTTTCTCTCTGGTCGTTGCACTTAGCCTCCTAATTCTACCGGCCATTACAGAACACTCTAGCCAGCATGGAGTCCTCAGCAACGGCTGCATTAGAGAAAGTTGTGGCCAATGAACAAGCTGTTCTCTCAGGATATGGCAAGGGTCTTGCTAGCCTGAACGATCAGCAGGCAGAGTTGGCGGAGAGAGTCCGCCTTCAGGCGAATTCCATGGAAAGACAGGAAAACGTTCTGTTAACTCTCACTGAGAGTTTTAGAGCCTTGTCCACTCAGATCACAAAAAATGTTGCACAAGCACAATCCGTATACCTTCCCCAAGAGCCAAAACTCCAGTTACCCCCAAGATATGGAGGCGAGGCAGGAAGATGTAAAGATTTCATTGCCAAATGTGAAATATTTTTCAAAGCGCAGCCTTCACAGTTCGTGAATGAAGAGTCTCGGGTTTCATTTATTTTATCCCTGTTGACCGACACAGCACTCACTTGGGTCGGGCCACTTATTCGATCTAATTCACCGGTCGTAAATACAGGGGAGGCTTTCGTTAGAGAAATGGTATCGGTGTTTGATCAGGATGTTTGTGGTCAAGACGCGGCTACACGTTTAATGCATCTAAGGCAGGGCTCTGAGAGTGTCGCTGCATTTTCAATCTCATTTCGCTCTTTGGCGACAGAGACAGGCTGGCCAGAAGCGCCTCTTATGACAGTTTTTGTTCACGCTTTGGCTGAGGAGGTTAAGGATGCTCTGGCTACATTGGAGCCTTTTGTTTCCCTGGATTCGTTGGTTCGCACTGTGGTGCAAATTGATAATCGCATCCGCGAACATAACAGGGAGAAACGTACTGCATTGACTCTTGCTGGCAAAGGGCTAATGCTCCTCGCAGCTTGCATACATCTCCCATTCTGCCCACTGAAAATTCCACTCCTGGCGAGCCTATGCAGGTTGATGGGTCATATGAGAGCCGGGCTCGTAAGCCCGTTCGCAGACGTATAATCTGCTATAATTGTAAAAAATAGAGACATATCCATCCACGCTGCCCTGAGCTTCAGGGAAATGGGAAGTCCCTCTAGCGGTATGGGGGGCGCTAGAGGGACAGACCCAATTTCCCTTCCGAACTTTAATTCCTGTAGAACTGACTGTGGGGAGACAGAGAATATTTATCAAAGCTTTTGTGGACTCTGGCGCCGTGGACTGTTTTATGGATGCAGAGTGGGCTAGGAGACATTCCATTCCCATCCGCCCTCTTTTACATTAACGCACTGTAAGATCTTTGGACGGTCACCCGCTGGGAACTGAATTTATAACCAAAGTCTCTGAATCATTGACTATGTTCATTTCTTTTGGTGGTCATTCTGAGGAGGTCTGGTTTTTTTTATCAGTTCTCCTGTTTCCCCTGTCGTTTTAGGACACTCTTGGCTACGGGAACATAGGCCTCACATCATTTGGGGGAGTCAGAATAACCTGATCGTCCAGTGGGGCACTGATTGTAGGTCCCACTGTAGGGAGAGTTTGGCGTGTCATCCCGCGCATCAACCTATGGGGGAGGCTGACGCCTGGAGTGATTCTGAGGAGGGGTCTCCTCTAATCTAGAGAAAGGGGCGGAGGAGGGGTTGGAGTGAAATCCTCAATTTGACTGGCGGCAGGCAGAGGAGGATTGCTATTCAGAGGATTTCTCTGACTCGGAATCTGACTTAGAGATGGCAGGGTCCGAACAGGGTGAGAATTTGGGGGCTGCTTTGAACTTTTGTCTGCCTCCTAATGTTCCTAACAATTATGCTGATCTCGCGAAGGTTTTTAGCAAGCAACGGGCCTCGACTTTACCTCCTCATCACACGTACGATTGCGAGATCAATCTCCACCCGGGGACCACTCCCCCCAGGGGTTCATTATACTCGCTGTCAGGGCCTGAGTGAGGGGCCATGCGAGAATATATTCAGGGGGCTCTGGCTAATGGATTTATTCGGCCCTCCATGTCTCCTGCAGGAGCGGGGTTCTTTTTTGTGGGCAATAAAGATGGCAGCCTGAGACTCTGTATTGATTACAGGGGCTTGAATAATATCACCATTAAAAACCGATACCCCCTTCCGTTGATGAATTCCACGTTTGAACGTCTGCAGGAGGCGTCATTTTTTACTAAGCTAGACCTCTGGAATGCTTATAACTTGGTTCGGATCCGGGAGGGGGACGAGTGGAAAATGGCATTTAATACACATGACGGGTACTACGAATATTTGGTCATGCCGTTTGGATTGGTTAATGCCCCTTCCGTGTTCCAGGCACTCGTCAATGACGTCCTCTGAGAGATGTTGGAGAGATTCGTCTTTGTCTACCTTAACGATATTCTGTTTTTTTTCTTCAACACTCTCGGAGCATAAACAACACGTCAGACAAGTGTTTGAGGCCCTCCTTTAAAGCCAAGCTTTTTGTCAAGGCTGAAAAATGCGTTTTTCATGTCAAGACAGTTTTGTTTCTTGGCTTCATTGTTTCAGAAGGGTCGGTCCGCATTGATCCTGACAAGGTGGCAGCGGTCAGGGATTGGCCTGCCCCTCAAAACATCAAGGAGGTGCAGCGGTTTTTGGGGTTTGCTAATTTTTATAGGAGGTTTATCCGTAATTTTAGCATGGTAGCTGCCCCCATTATTGCACTTACTAAAAAAAATACCTCCTGGTAGTTTGCTTGGTCTCCAGGAGCTGAAGCTGCTTTTCAGGAGTTGAAGAAACGATTTAGCTCGGAGCCCATTCTTGTTTTGCCCAACCCCTCCCTCCCATTTGTTGTGGAGGTGGATGCGTCGGAAGTCGGGGTGGGTGCCATTTTGTCCCAGCGCCCCCTTCGGGACAGTAAGTTGCACCCATGCACCTACTTCTCCCGGTCGTTGTCAGCGGCCGAATGGAATTACATTGGTGACCGGGAGTTGTTGGTGGTCAAGTTGGCGTTAGAAGAGTGGCGCCATTGGTTGGAGGGGGCTGAACATCTGTTTGTGGTTTGGACGGATCATAAGAATCTCCAATACATCCAACAGACAAAACAACGTAATTCTCGGCAGGCGCGGTGGTTGTTGTTTTTCAACCGCTTTAACTTTACGTTAACCTATCGCCTGGGTTCTGAAAATATCAAGCCCGACGCTTTGTCGCGGATTCACGACTGCTCTGGTCGCGACCCCATTCCTGAGCCGGTTATCCCGGCAGCTCAGATTGTGGCTCCCATTCAGTGGGACATCAAGTCTGTTGTGCGGGAGGCCTTAAGAACTGATCCCGGTCCTGGTGGGGAGCCGCCTGGCTGTTTGTTTGTTCCGTTGGCAGTACGGTCCCAAGTTCTCCAGTGGGGGCACTCTTCCCGTCTGGAAGGTCACCCGGGGGTTCATCGGACTAAGCAGTTCTTGGCCCGACGTTTTTGGTGGCCCAGCATGATTGAGGACATCCGGGAGTTTGTAGCGGCATGCTGTATCTGCGCTAGGAACAAGACTTCCCATCTCCCCCCCTCTGGTCTGCTGCGGCCGTTGCCCGTCCCTAAGCGCCCATGGAGCCATACCCAGCTGGTTGATTGAGCTGGGGTGGCGCTTCCCCAGAATCTATATAAGCAGGATGTCCGGCACGCCTCCTTCGCTAGAGTGTCTGTGTTTAGCTTCGCACTATAGCCGAAGATATCTTTAGTCAGGTTTGGTGTGACTTTCTATCTTCTTATTGTTGGAGTTTCTTCTCCCTTTTTCTATCTCACTCTGCTTCCCTGGTTCGGACTATTATACGTCCTTTGGAAGCGCGAGTATTTGCGTTTGGTCTATATTATTCTCTGTGTTTGTACTGTGTTCCTGCTACTCTCTTTCTCTCCGTCGTTGCGCTTGGCCTCCGTATACTACCGGCCATCACAGAGGCTTCATAAAAAAAGTTCAAAGACTTCATTTTCTTTCAGATGAATAATGCAATACTCCTCCGTGAAAGATTTAATACGCACACAGTTTTCAAGTCGTCAGAGGAGAAAAAAATTTACATTTTTAAAAAAAAAAAGGGGGGGGGGCACAGCTTAGGTAACTAGTTCAAGTGGACAACTTCTGATGTTGGTTCACCCATCAGTAAGGCAGGATATTTTAGCTGCTCTTCTATGCTGCCTTTGTAGCAAAAACACCCCTCTGCCTACTGCTTTGCTGCATCACACCTTGCTGCTGCTAGTTTACATTGGCTGCTGCTGTATCATAATATCTTGACTCTCTTTGCTTTCTGCCCCTCAAGCTCAAGGGGTTTCAGGGAATGTCAGGGTCAGAGCCTAGTTGCCGAACTATGATTTTTATTGCTATTTACATGTGAGTTGGTTCAGTGAAGTGAAAAAAAAACAAAAACTCAATGATAAACTCATGAAAATAGCCGTAACTACTGAGCAGGATTTTTTTTCTACAAGGATTGTTATCTGGTTACATTCAGTGCTACTCTCGAGGTTCCGATAGATGTGCAGCACTTGCAAATAATGGCCCATAGATGGCTAGCAGTCATGGCCATTCCTTTCTTGATCACACTAATTATAAACAACTCATTGTAAAACTTGTAGCATCCAGCTACGAATTATGTGCTCCAGTAATCAGAGAGGCAAAAAGGAAAAGTCTGTCATGACCCAGTGCCTCATCAGGCTAGTACTTAACCCTGGTTTCAGGAGCATGAAGTGACTAGGAGTACTGCTACTCCCCCTGGATGGGATGCTAGTACATTGCAGTTTATCCCCCAGCTCTTAGTCAGGTTTCCCCACCCATTTGCTTGTATCCAATTATACACCAGGATGAAGTGGGGCACTGTGGGAGTAAAGCATTTTTGCCCAAGAACACACCACGAAGGCCATGGCAAGGAATTGAACTTGGGGCCTTTTGATCCCAAGTCAAGTACACCTAACCACTGTGCCACCGGTGCCCACCGCATCCCCCCAGGTAATTAGAGAGCTTAGTGTAAAATCCTGCCATTCTTGTCACCACAGCTGAATTGTCACCATGTTGTGCGTATTAAATGAACTCATTCAAATTCTTATTGGAGACAGAAGTCATAATTTCACACATAAAAATGCGGATGTTTCTTCTGAGTGGCATGTTTGCAGCTGTTCAATCAGGGACTGTGCGAAGACTCCGATAGTGGTGCACTTCCCAGATTGTCTCTTGTGAACACATGCATGGGGAATAATCCAGTGATTGATGCTCATTTATCTGTTGTTCATAATTTTTCAAAAACAAAATGAGAAATATGTGCTCTCTGAAGATCTCGGCAGGAGTCCAAGCATAGCCAGGTATCCATGGCTACTGAGGGATGCTTTGTAGTCCCCGCAAATCAGAATTGTTTTACAGTTGATTACCCGCAAATTAAGCCACCTGACTTCCTACAGATCTGCAGCATTTTAAGCATGCCAATTGGTGATGGAACCTTCCAAGAACACATTCACAGAGTGTGTCACCATGGCAGGCAAAACTATAATGAATATATGGAAGTAAATAAAATACTACAGATAAAAATAGATTTAAAAAGGCTCAAATCCCACTGTATAGAGACCCATACTGGTGTAAGCTGGATTTCCATGAAGCAGCAGGTTTGGCTTGGCCCAGTCATGTTTATCTCTGGGTCTGATGTTGGGAATCCCAGCATTGTGCTAATTTTCAGATTCTATTTTTTTTTTTTTTTTTTGTAATCTTTTGTAAGAATATCTAAGAAGCCTTTTCTTCACGAGAGCTAGAATATCAGGAGCCATGAATCTCTGGTGTCCTTGTAACAGTCATTCAAACATGTTGCTACAGGCACGCTTACTTCATTATTATCTCATATCTCTGGTTATCAAAGTCATGGGGGCATCTTGTATTCACCCCTTTCTCTGAAATAATATGGGAATTATTGAGCTGTACAATTCCCTGACATCAGCATCTCAAGAAATATTGAAACTCCACAGCGGTCTGTGTTCAGTCAGCATTATCAGGTCACTTTACCGGTCAGTGTCTGTTGTTGCAGCCAAGTTCTCTTACTCAATCTCTCTCCTTAAGACATTTCTCCCTCTGTGTTTAATGCTTTCTGACGACTGAGACACATTTCAGATAAATCAGGATGGCTTTCATATTTCAGTCTGAAACGGGCATGAGAATCGGAGGACTGTGGTGACTGCAGTGTGAGACAAAAAGGGCCGAGCTTGTGTCGTCTCTCGAAGTTTAGGATTTAACAGATTCTGGCAGGCAGCCTTCATCACGCTAATGGCTTTTAATGCTGACAGCAGTGCACACTATATTTAAAATGAAGATTTTGGGCTGGCTGTCAGGGGTTAAGAACTCATAAATAGCAGCAAATCTAAGCTTGATAACAGTACAAAGCAGAAGTATATCCATCTGAAGATACCCGCCGGGGAAAATATGAAATCTGTCTGAGCGAGCCAGGCTCATTCAGAGATTAAACTCTCTGCTGATATTGTTGGTTTGAAAGCGAAACAAGTGAAAAGGCCTTAAAAAAGGCTGTCATTAGCTGTGTATCTCAGTCGGGAAGATAATTAACCTGCCACACAGAGTCATTAGAGCAGCGGAACGGAGAGAAAACTGAGAAACACTCAAATTATGGGGCGGTTTCAAACAAAAAGCTTAAATCTTTCCCTCCTGAAATGACTTCCACAAGGGTGCTAATGCCACAATATTTTAAGTGTCTGAGATTATTTTATTTCAGAGCAGCTAATAAAAAGTACCAACATCTGTCTGACATGTTAATCCATGCAACTGCGCTTCTAACCTCCTGCAGCGAGACAGCAAAAAGGTCAAGTTCAGCTGAAAAGCACTTGTCCTATTGGATAACAAGGCTGTCTGTCATTCTGACACATAAACAGGGCCTCCCCAAGGCCATTGTTACTCACTGCTGACAGTTTCCTGCAAAGACTGTTGACAATTTTTTTCCTGGTTTTCTTCAAATCTGTGACCTATTCATCCATGGCATTATGGGAAAATATTTTACCATCTATGTCTTCTTTCTGATCATCAATCAGCCTCCCACCCCATTCACTCCAATCGCCTCCCCAATGCCTGCCCAACAGCCATTAAATCCAAACGCTACTTCATGCTCTCTAAAGGTCATGGGACATCAGCAAGCACAGGTGCGTGTGTGAAGAAGAGTAGAGGGAAATTAACCCGCCGCAGATTCTCTGGATTCGCAAAATCAAAACTTCATGTTCAAATGTAGCCCCATCCCCCTCATTTTAACAAGATCGGGTGTGGGTGGGACTTGCTGACTGTTAATCAGTCAGAGCTGTAGCAGTGACCGCACATGAGCAGGCTTCATCAATACTCTCCAGTGACTTGCATGTGGCTGTTTTTGTGAACACAGTGTATTTTATCATTCACCAAAATCTAAGAGTATCCTCATCGCACATTATTTTGCACTGGTCGGCTTGAATTCAGCAATGTTCGGTTCAGACTCAGTGTGAGTGTTGAATTATGTGTCAGTGCATGTGTGTGTCTCTCCATGGGTTGGATCGGGTTTAAAGCCAGGCACATCAATACTGGAGCGGATCAGTATGTCTGTTTGGATTTTAGTGAGTTTCTCTCTGGTTCTTGGAAATGACTTTATTTAAGGTTAAATAAAAATGAATCCGCAGATGCCGCTGTGGTCGGAAGCCATAGTTTGGGGCATGTTTCTCTGCTTCAGGCATCGTGAGTTCCTATTGGACGTGAGTTCCAGCTCTTCTTCTTCCTTTCCGACTGTCACACAAGCGGTCGCCCCACACAGAGCCCCCGGATTCAGTGCACAACACGCTCGGCTGGCACGTCCGAGCTGGAGACGCGTTTGGCAAACCTCTCCCCTGTTCAGCCTCCACGGCAGCAGATGGTTTCAGATTGAGGTGGAGTGTGTCTCCGAGGCTCCCCACAGCTCTGTATCTTCCGCTGGGTGCTGTTTCTCTATCAGAAATAAAGAACAGGGCAGTGATGCCGGCCCCACAGCTCCGACTGATCACACCAACAAACTGAGCAGCTCAGCCCTACAGTCCAGCAAGAAGCCCAGGGTCTGACAGTAAGAGTCTGTTGTTTCTGACGCCCTTAAACTCAGCTGATTTCACACGAGTTCTGGTGCCTGACTGAGGAAATTATTCTGCAAATGAGTGAATGCAGCTGACTGGAACAAAATTCTGAGGCTGGACTTTTCCATTCTGTGTCTTGATCATACAACCCCAATTCTGAAATAGTTGGGACAAAGTGTAAATTGTGAATAAAATTAAAACGCAATGATTTTCAAATCACACCAGCCAGTATTTTATTCACAATAGAACAGAGATAACATAAAAAATGTTGAAACTGAGAAATTTTACAATTTTATCCACAAAATGAGCTTATTTCAAATTTTATGGCTGCTACGTCTCAAAAAAATTGGGACAGGGGCCTGTTTACCATGGTGTAGCATCCCCTCTTCTTTTTAACACAGAGTGGTGGCGTCTGGGCATTGAGGAGACAAGTTTCTTGAGTTTAGCCATTGGAATTTGATCCCACTCTTGTTTAATACAGGCTTCCAGCTGCTGGAGAGTTTTGGGTCTCCTTTGACGGACTTTTCGTTTAATTATGCACACATGCTCTCAATCGGTGAAAGATCAGGACTGCAGTCAGGCCAGTTCAGCACACGGACTCTTCTACTATGAAGCCATGCTGTTGTAATAGCTGCAGTATGTGGTTTTGCATTGTCCTGCTGAAATACACAAGGCCTTCCCTGGAATAGATGTCATCTGGAGGGGAGCATGTGTTGCTCTAAAACCTCTGTCTACCTTTCAGTATTCATGGTGCTTTTTAAAACATGCAAGTGTCCCACACCATATGTACCAATGCATCCCCATACCATCAGAGATGCTGGCTTTTGAACTGAACGCTGATAACAGGAGGGGTGGTCTTTCTCCTCTTCAGCCTGGAGGACATGATGCCCATGATCTCCAACAATAATGTCAAATTTTGACTTGTCTGACCACAGCACACTTAGCCACTTTGCTACAGTCCATTTTAAATGAGCCTTGGCCCACAGAACACAGCGGCGCTTCTGCATCATGCTCAACAATGGCTTCCTTTTTGCATGATAGAGTTTTAGGTGGCATCTGTGGATGGCACGGTGGACTGTGTTTACTGACAGTGGTTTCTTGAAGTATTCCTGGGCCCATTTAGTAATGTCAATGACAGAATCATGCCGGTGAGTGATGCAGTGTTGAATGAGATTCATTATGTCTCTCATTTTAGAATAAAGGTTTAACTTCTTCTATATCAGACAAGAAAGATATGAAAACATAACTATGTTTTTCTTTTCTTGTCTGATATTGTCATGGTTTAGTCCCGCCGGATGCAACATGCAATCCGGCGGGCACTGGGACCATGTACCCAAAGGCTGATAAGGAGACCCACTTGCATAGGCTGGTACAAAAAATAGAAAGATATTTAATAAATATACTTTAAAAAATGACAAAGAGACAGGGGAGCAGCAGCAACACACACGGAGCTAAAATGCCAGAATGCAGCTCTTAAATACTGTATACTTCACCTCCACTTAAAGGAGCAACAGGTGTGGCTCGTTGAAGTGGAGGCAAAGACAGCAGGAGGGGGGAGGGACTGCAGGGCAGAACCATCACAGTACCCTCCCCCCAAGGCACGCCTCCTGGCGAGCCAGGAAAGGGCCACCCGGAACTATGGCGCCACCGGACCCCGGAACTCACGGCACCAGCCAGACCCTGAACGCATGGCACCAGCCGGACCCGGAACACATGGCACCAGCCGGACCCCGAATGCATGGCACCAGCGGACCTGGAACACTGGAGAACGCCTCCGCCGGACCCGGAGCACACTGGAGAACACCTCCGCCGGACCCGGAGCACACTGGAGAACACCTCCGCCGGACCCGGAACACACTGGAGAACACCTCCGCCGGACCCAAGCACACACTGAAGAACACCTCCGCCGGACCCGGAACACACTGGAGAACACCTCCGCGGACCCGGACCTGGAGAACACACTGGAGAACACTGGAGAACACCGGACGGACCGGAACACACTGGAGAACACCTCCGCCGGACCCGGAACACTGCTCCCTTACAAAAGAAACACTGCTGCTGCTCCCCAGTCTCTTTGTCATTTTTTAAAGTATATTTATTAAATATCTTTCTATTTTTTGTACCAGCCTGTGCGAGTGGGTCCCTTTATCAGCCTTTGGGTACATGCTCCCAGTGCCCGCCGGATTGCATGTTGCATCCGGCGGGACTAAACCATGACAGATATAGAAGAAGTTAAACCTTTAGTGCTGTTATTGTTAAGGGGTCAATCACACCGAACGCGCTTTATTAGCGTGGAAATGCGAGGCGCCTCTGACCTGTTTTTTTGAAGCCAACATTGTAAAAAGATGCTGGACGCGTCTTTTCTGTGTTGCTAAGTAACGCTCCTGTCACTCATCTTTGCGAACATTCTGAAATTAACTGTTTCAAAGAACTAGTCAAAGGCGAACTGATTTCAGGTTTTCTCACGTGATTCGACAGCAGGGAAAAGACTGACAATGATATGGAGCACCTCAAAATAGGACTGTGTTTGATACGTAGCGCATCAAAAAATCAGCAAGACACACGGGGAGCTTAAATGCGAGGTGCCCAGTGCGCAAAAGCAGCGTCCAGAACGCGTCAAATCATTGAAAATATTAACAAAAAGGGCGCCCTAGGCCGATAAAGCGAGTTTGGTGTGATTGGCCCCTGACACAGCACATTATATTTTTAAAGGACCACTGTTTCCTATTTGCTCTCTGTTTGTAATTCATAGTGACTGTAGCCATAGCCCAGTCATTGTTTAACTTCAGTGTTTGTGGAAACTCTGTTCCTGCTACTGATTTACCTAACATAACTTGAGTGGCGAGAACAGGCCGTTCAGCCCAACTCACCAATTTCTTTATACTATTGTGAATCTATCACTTCAGATACTCAATGACTCAATGGTATCTTGCGCTAAATCAAGCCTGCTCTTGAAAATTCCCAAGGTTTCTGCCTCAACAATATGGTCAGGCAAGCTTTTCCACAGTGAGATTACTCGCTGGGTGAAAAAATATTGCTAAATTTGTGCTAAATTTGTGCTAAATTTACCCTTGGCAAACTTCCATTTGTGACCCCGAGTTCGACTAACAAAACTTGGCCTAAGTAATCCTACATAATTCACTTAGTTAATCCCTTTGACATATTTAAAGACCTCCATCAGATCACCCCTAAGTCTCCTTTTCCTAAGACAAAAGAGATTAAGGATCTTCAGCCTCTTCTAATAGCTTTCATCTTTTATACCTGGAATCAGCTTATTGTCTCTTCTCTGAACTATTCCTACAGCCTTGATATCTTTCTTATAGTATGGTCTCCAGAACTGTGCACAATACTCTTGATGTGTTCTGACGACTGTATTGTACAAGAGAAGTATGACCTCCTTGAATTTGTACTCAATACTTTTGGCTATAAATCTCACTATCCTGGTGGCCTTTTTAACCACCAAGGCACAATGGCTTGAACCTGTCAGGGTTTGGTCAACAATCACTCCCAGATCTTTTTCATGTGGAGCACATTCCAGTTTTAAACCTCCCGTGAAGTAATCCTGTCTAATGTTTTTATTACCTACATGTAAAACTTTACATTTAACTACATTAAATTTCATTTTCCACAATTTTTACCCAATTCTGGATTCTATCAAAATCATTCTCAATCACTTTAGTGGACTCTAAACTGTCCCCAAACCTCCCAATTGAGTATCATCTGCAAATTTAACTAATCTGCTCTCAATATTCCTATCAAGGTCATTAATGTAGATGAGGAACAGCAGGGGTCCCAACACTGATCCCTGAGGGACTCCACTCCCCACCATATTTAGCTCAGATGAGATTACACTGACCACCACAGGGCTGTAACCAGTTTTGAATCCACTCCAGAATGCCTCCTGTAACTCCAGCAGAGCTCATTTTCAAAATTAGTCTCTTATGCAGTACTGTATCAAATGCTTTCTCAAAGTCTAAGTATATAATATCTTAAGCCCTGCTCTGATCTTAAGTCTTGGTGGCCTCTTCAAAGAATTCCAGAGGGTTTGTGAGGCATGATCTTCCCTTACGGAAACCATGTTGGTTAGCCCTCAAGATATTACGTTCAAGAAATAATTCCAGCTCATCTTTTATGATGGATTCCAGTATTTTGCATGCAATGCAACTTAAACTGTCTGGCCCGTAATTTCCTGGCTCAGTACAGTCCTCTTTCTTATAAATTGGTATTATATTGCCCTGCTTCCAATCATCTGGTATTTATCCAGTTTCTAAAGACCGTCTGAAGATAGCTGAAAGCGGTTTAGAGATGATTTCAAACTTCCCCGAGCACTCTAGGATATAAACCATCAGGACCCGCCACCTTATCTGTCTTTAGTTTATGCAACTTGTCTAAAACTTCATTATCCCTAACCTCAATTTCTGCTAAATAATCTTGAGCATTGGACATGCCCTCTGACCGAATAAAAATCTGCTCTGAGGTAAAATTCTCAACAAAGTAAGTATTCAAGGTATCAAGAATATCCTTATTCTCGTACAGCGGCGATCTACCTTTATTTTTTATATACTTGACCTCCTCTTTGACTTTCCTTTTTCTACAGTACTGAAAAAAGTGCTTGGGATTAGTTTTTGGCCTTTCTGCAATTTGCCTTTCATACAGTCTTCTAGCATTCCTCAGCTGTTCTTTGACCACAGAACGCATTTTACAGTATTCAGCCTTAGTGTTCTCATTACTGTCCTTTATGTACATCTTATAAGGATTCCTCTTTTCCCTCAAACTCCTACAAATAGCTGTGGTCATCCACTGAGGATTCTGCTTTTTCAACTTACTTTTGGACACCTTTGGAATGAATTTGCATTGTGAATCAAGTAAAACCCCCTTGAATCCATCCCACATCTCATTTATAGACTTACAATCGAGGAGTGTCTCCCAGTTTATTTCTCTTAGATATGAGCACATCCTGTCAAAGTTTGCTTGCCTAAAATGGAAAATTTTGGTTTTCGAAGATAACTTTTTAACTTGCCATGACACATCAAAATTAACAGTAGAGTGATCACTAGTCCCAAGTGGCTCCAGTACCTCTACATTGCAAATTCTATCAGGGTCTATACAGAGCACTAAATCTAAAATTGCCTTCTCTCTTGCAGTTTCATGAACAATCTGCACCAAAAAATAATCATTTATAACATCTAGAAATTCTTCCTCCCCCTTACCCTGTCCTTTCATCATTTTCCAGTCAATACCAGGATAATTGAAGTCTCCCATAATAATAGTCCCTCCTCCTCTACAAGCTTGCCTAATCCTCTTAAAGAGCATTTCATTCACAATATTGTCCAAAGCTGGTGGTCGATAGCATACACCTATGTTTAAACCAGTCTCGTGTTTGCCAGTGAGCCTGACCCAGATATCTTCACAGGGCAAGGAATGTTCAATCTCAGGAATTTCCTGCACATTTATGTTTTCATTCACATAGATTGCTACGCCCCCTCCTCGCCTATTACATCTATCCTTCCTAAAGAGCTTATAACCTTCTATATTATATTCATCTCCATCCTCTTTACGAAGCCATGTCTCTGTAATCCCAACTATGTCATAGCCCTCATTAATCATAACATATCTGCAACACCTGTTCCTGCTGCTTTGCAGTTTGGCATTATTAAAGACCAACCAAATCCATCCTATCACCTCAACTTCCAGTCCTCAACTTCCTGTCCTCTGTGCAACACGTTCAGCATGGGACACAATCCGTTACAGAACCCTACCCGCTGCTCCCCTTCAGAGTTTACATCACAGAGGAAAGTGACTTCACAGGGTTTAGGGTGTAGGGATTAATCCCATATAATGAAATGCAGCCTCTACATTTTATAAAAAGACTTCTCATTTTTCTCTCTCATGTAGAAAATATTAGCTTACTTTAAGTTACCATGAGCTTGCGGGCAAAAATATAGTAAATCTTCAAAGGAGTCAAAATGATCCCATCTAAGCGGCAGAATTTTTCCTTACTGAGAAAAAAGTAATAGAAATAAGTGTTTTAAGTCTAAATAGAAGATTAAGATGCTTGGTAAGATGGTCTTGTTTTTCATTTATTGCTGAGAGTAGTGCTGCTGTTTATGCACAAACCTGCTGGGTTTCATGGCAGCTGGGGAAAAAATTTACTTGAATTCCTGTTTCAAAACTTTCCACTGTTATTACGGTTAAATAATGAGCTGAGATAAAATCTGTATATGTTAGAGTCACAGGGCTGGGTGAGTGAAATTCTGTTATAAAACATTAGAAATGGGAATTTCAGAAAATAGAGGCCATGTGACCACTGGTGACATTGCAGCTTTGATCCGAAAGGAAATGAACCAGATACGACTTTTCAGCAACATAGAAATGTGCTCTTTTAAAATGGGGAATTTTTACTCCCACACATATACTGCGTCTTGTGATAGACTGTTTTACACACACACACACACTCATGCATCCATACTGAATTAAGCAGGTGGAGTGTGTATGTGGCTATGAATTAGTACATTTCAATTACATTCCATAACTGACTGAATTAAAATATCATTGACATACTGTATATATTAATTATACCGCATATGCAACAATGCAAATGAAGATCTATATTATTTCACGTATCACATTAATGGCATAATGGAATATATAATGGAAACTGCTCAGTTCTGAAAGAGATCTCTGGAGTGTTTGATTGGATGATAAGGGGTAATTACTCCAGCTAAGATTTCGCCGTGAGAAACAGTATTAAGAAAAATCATGCACAGAATGGAGGGAGGGAGGGAGGGAGAAAGAGCGAGAGAGAGATGCTCTTTTCTCAGAGCTGTACTTGGTATGTGGATTTATCGCTGTAATAATGCTGCTCGGAAGGAAAACTCTAATGCCTTTAGCTCAGAGACCCAAACTGAAGGGCCTCTGTTCTCCTGAAACTCACATCTGATTTATTTAAATGAGATGACTTCAATCAGAGGCATTAGATCCTGCCTTCCAAATCAAACCCCATTTTATCATACAGTAAAAAGCATTATAGTTTATTTATTTATTTTGTATGGGGGAAATTGATGGATATTTGTTAACCTTCTATAAAGGTGTCAGCTAGAGGGAGTTATTGATGGTGAGAGAAGGGAGATTCTCATTAGGGGTGATGTGTTCCCCACCGGAGCCAGGAAGAGATGAGAAAGCACTTCCTCACCAACTAACATCCTTCCTGTAAAGTACCATAGAGATTTTATGTACAGAGAAACAGGACGTGATGCCAGGTTCTTTGTCATTAATGAGGATCTTGAATACCTTAACTGCAGAGAAATCCCCGCCTCCTTTATTTGACGTGTGTCCCTGATCACAGTGTTCAGTTCAGTCCACAGTTAGGCCAAACCAGGCTCTGCCTGACTGTACTGGGGCAAAATGGGATTGGCCTAACTGTGCCATATAAGACTGACCTGGGTCAAACTGGGCTGGGACAAACTGTGGCATTATTGCAAAAAAAAAAAAAACTTGCTTCACTCCACTGCTGATGTTTATCATTCAAATTTCATCTCTGAGCCCCCAAATTTCACTGCAAACTTCCAAAGCTGTAAATAACTTGGCCCCAGAATATCTTAGTCCTCTTCTCAGTCCTTACTCCCCTTTAAGATTACTTCATTCACAAGGTGCTAGATATTTGAAAATTCCAAATATATCCAGAGTCACAGTTCGAGGCAGAGCATTCTCTTACAAAGCCCCATTTTTATGAAATAATCTCCCGAGATAAATTCAGGCTTCAGATATTGACTCTGTCTTTGAGAGTAGGCTGAAAACGCTCCTCTTTCGTCCAGCCTAGTTTTCATTAACATATCATTGGTTACGTATGTTTATTTGGTTCTAGTGAGACTGACTTTAGCCTAGTCTCTGGATAGGTTCACATGGTTCTGGTAGCCAGTGTCAAGTAAATCAATGAGGCACTGGTAGCACTGAGCATGCATTAACGGTGCCAGAGGGGCTAGCTACAGCATTAGTCACCGAGAAGGTCCACGAGCCACTGGTGGTGGCTAGTGTTAAGTAAATCCATGTGGTCTTACAGCCTGGTGTAATTGTAGGGCCTTTGTGCTGCCATAAATGGATGGAGGAGTGTTGACTGTTTATAGACAAGTTGCTCGAGAGTTGGAACTATTAAAGTGGCACCAACATGAATTTTAAACCTACAAAAGACAATACTTTTTATGTTTCCGGATATTTTTCCTGTCATTTCACACCAAATACACAAAAATCCATTCAGCGAGTCGGTTATAATAAGCTTTTTTATTCTGTGTATTTTTCCTTCCGTGGATCGGTTTCATATTGCTCGAGGCCAAGTTCCACTTTGCACTCGTTAGCATGCGTGACGCCACATCAGTGTGTGCGTGCGTGTCTGTCCAGAATGTCAATCACATAGCTAACTTCAACCTTGCCATTTAAAATTAGTGGCCCTATGCCTACAATAGGATCCGCAAAGCCAGTTAGACTGTAAGTAAATTGTGGGGTCCTTGGCCAATCAACACAACATCAACAATTAACATTATTGCTAGAACGTAAGAGTTGTAGCATGCTGGCGACCTATGGGTCATACTGTGATCTGTGGCTAGCTGGCTATAGTCTCTGCTGCTTTCGCATGAACAAGGATAAAAGGATGTCTTGTACAGTAAATCTCATGAACATACTTTAATGCATTTGGTCTCTAGATATCACGTCTCTGAAGTTGATAATGAATAGTTTTGTAAACATCAGTAAGTTGTGGTCGGGGACTTCTAGCGGATTATGCATTTGTAGGCAAATAGCTGCGTGGACCACAGCTAATAGTAACCTTGGTCACCCAAGAATTGCTGCATGGTATAAGTAAATTGGTGTTTTATTAACTTATTGCTCAAATTGGCATGGTTATCGGTATTGTTGATGGCTAACTGCTTTTGCTGCAAAATAATTGATCGTATTAGTAGGGTAGAATTCCTTGTTCAACTTCCACTTCTTCCGGCATTTTTATTTGCCAGAAACGATTTTAAAAGGGGCGCCAATATATTTTGGGGGGTTTTATCAGTGAGAAGGGGGTTTAGAATTTAATATTAATATTTAATATCTCCAATGCATATGCTGCACAACCTGGTGTGTCATCAGCATAGACTGTATAAAAAGATGGACGCAGCGATGCCCAAAGTTATTAGCCCCAAAAACACAGTCTGCTTCGTGACCGTAGACTGTTCGTGACAGGCTCCTATTTGAGACATTGAGCTGATAAGCATATGCTCGTCACTGGAGTACACTGGAGAGGTGCTACCAGTTATAGATGCATGTGTCCAGTGGCAAATGGTTTTATTTAGCTAGCTCGTATCAACATAAATCGCTTACCTTCTATCCTGATGAATTAGATAGGATGCGCTCTTCCACTCTAATCAGAAGTCCCGCATGTACATGATTATTCGCGCAGCATATATGAAATCAGTGACTGGTTGGTTGGGGTGCAAGATGATTTATTTCCATTAGAGTACGATAAAGATGAGAAAAGCTGCGGTTCTAAGCTTTACAGTCTATTCTTTGGGGTTCCGATAATTAGCCAGCGGTCGGTTGAATAGTATTTTGTCAATTGCAGCAGTTGTTCAAAATTCTTGTTCAGAAACTAACTGGTAACGTCTAACCAATATACTCCAGTGAAGAGCATATGCTTATCAGCTCAATGCCTCAAATGGGAGCCTGTCACGGACAGTCTACGATCACTAAGCAGACTGTGTTTTTGGGCTGATAACATCGAATATCGCCCTCACTTTCTGATATCACAGAAGTTGCCCTCTGATCTGCAGTATTAGTCACCGAAGCCAAGGCCTCACAAATTTCTGCAATTTCACACCTTGATCAGTCGTGTTGGAGCAACCAAAAGCAACACCAATTATTCCCTGCCTTTTTTTTACCAGTAAAAGCCAATCTGGGTGCCGTTATTTCAGCAGAAGATACGAAGCAAGACAGAGTGTTTACATTTTCCGCCATTGCCACTCCAGCAAACTCAAACAAGAACCCACAAGATAAACAGCCACCGCATACACGCAAATACACTGATGTGACGCCAGACGACTACTCTCTGCCAGGCAGCAAGAGCCGCGAGTTTTCGAGTGATGGAAATTTTGTGCGGGAAGTTTAAACAGTGATAAATCTATTAATATGTACAGTACACCCTGATCTATGTAGAATAACTGGATTGCTGACGTGATAGAGAACTGCGTTGGGAGGTTGAAGCAAGTGGAAGTGGTCGAGCGGTCATATTACTATGCTATGTGGTAAGCGAACGTTATGTAGTATTCTATGGCAGAGATGCATTGATGTGCAGCTTTCGAATGCAGAGTGGCATTTTTTGGGGATGTGGCGAGACAACGCACTGGTTGTAGTAAAGACAGATACACATAAATAAATTTCAATGAATATGTTGCTTATTATTAGCCATTGGCGATCTACCTATAACAGCAGATAACATGTCAACGTTAGCCCGGCTAATGGTTATTATTAGAATACTTCAAATTAATGTTAATGATGCGACCCATCAGGTTAGCCTAAAGCTACCTAGATTACCCCAACTGAAGTCAAGAATATCAATCAATGTCACACGCCATAAATTAGATAATGCAATAATACTGATTTGCAACGCTGTCTATAATATTAGACCAGAATAGCTAGACAACAAAACCAGGTGTGTTGACAGGTCAAATCGTTAAGGCTAATTTACGCCAGCCCAGCACTAAAAAAGGCTAACGTTTTGTTGACACCAAATTACCATTGACGGACAAATTAAATTTTGCCAGGTTATCAATGAGGATGTCACGTTAGAGCTACTTAAATAGATAAAGTGATTCACACTCTATAATGACTGGCAGGCAGTTTTACATACATCTCCATAACCCACAACTCACTTCACTTCTCATATGAACGCTGATTTAGCGATCTTGATAAGTTAACATTGCATTCATCACATTGCGTTACATCAGCAAAAAACTGGTCAGGAACAGAGTTACTGTTACCGACCAGTTTTTTGCCGTTTTCACTCAAAATAAATCAAATGAACAAAATTGGCTATTTTGTTTTTTGAAGTACTAGGGAAGACCTACACAAAGCCATTTAAATTGTAACTCTATCTTACTTAGTTTTGGAGCTCTGATAAAAAAATACGCCAATTTTGTAACTCCATTACCACGTGACCTGGCCCTTTAGCGAACCCACTTTCACTTCGTACGAAAAGTGGGCTGCGTCCGAATAGTCAAAAAATTATGCCCTATCCACTAATCCCTAACCACTTTTCTTTAACCTTTGTGGAAAACGTCATAAGGGAAAGGAATGGTGTTTAAGGGAATTCCTAACGGCTTAGGAAGACAACTGCGCTAATTAGGGAATCCGAATGCACTTACACTAGGCAACGTGATCATAAGTCCCCTGCCTATCATATACGTTTCTTTACGCGATTGGTCGGACGAGTGGTCACCGCTTTAAATATTGCAGCTGCGAAGAATTGTGGGATAGTTTATCTCCTTTCTTTATGAAAAGGATGGTTCTGTGTACCCTATGCTAAGGGAGCTTGTCAATATTCTGAATAGTGAACGCGTTGATTTTTAAACGGACGCCTGTTCATTTTTGGATGCGTTCGAGGCTGCAAACCTTGTCACTGCATTCGATAATGAACACCCTTCTGTTTATTTTCTGATGCGTTCATTTCCCGATGCCTGCCCAAGGCCTGATGCGTTCATCTAAAACTGAACGCCATTCATGTAAAACTTAACTCCGTTCATTATAAAATGTTCGCAATCCAAGAATTTCTGTTTGTAGTCAACTGTTCAGTTTTTTTTATTGCAGATTTTGTCGATGTATGTGACAGTTTAAGCGGTTAACGCCATCTCCCCATTTTCCATCATTTACTATCTAGATATAAATTATCGGTGTTACAGCTGGAGTCTTCTCTCTGTTTTATGCATCAGTTATATAAATATTGTCACTCATTTCTTTTTCTGAAATGTAGGCCTACATTTGACTGGCGACGTGGTACCAGAATTTGGAAAACGCGAAATGTGCATGTATGTTTCCCTTTGCCCGCCGTCGTCTTCGTGGTCTCGCGATTGTGTTTTTCTGTATGCCTATCTGATTTTTTCTACGTCAGCTAAAGTTACATAATGTAATAAAAAATATCGCCCAATGATAAAGATTTATAGCAAGATTTTGAGGGTGTCGAGAACAATAAATTTGCCATTATGACTGAAAAAAATCAGCTATAGGGGAGACCAGGTCTAGTTGTTTCACTTTTTCTTTTAACGGCTGTAGAATTGACATTATCAGGTTTTTGTTACCAATATGCACTGTACAGATAGAAAGTTTATTAGATTACATGACTGATCTGCAGCAACCCCTATATTCTGCGCATGCGTAATGCTGGTGAGGAAAAAATAGACTCCCGTCACCTGTAACAAACTACCCCATATATGGGATAGTTTGTTACAGGAGGGGTAGTTTGCTACAGGTTGTGGGGCATTTTGTTACACTAAGAATTTGCTTATTAAGTGAGACGTGGGTAACACTTTACAATAAGGGTACAACTATTAATGTTAATTAACATTAGGTCATTAACTATCAGTTAATTAGCAGGTAACTAATGCGTTAGAGAGCTGAATAAGCATTACGTAACCATAATTGAACATTTATTAATTTTCTGTGTATCCCTTATTGTGACGTTGAAAACATCCCTTAAGTATCCCCTATGTAGCACTTCAAACTATTAAACCTTAATTTAGAAATTAATGCCTTGGTTGATGTGAACATCATTTGTAAATGATTACCAGGTGCATTAGTTAAATGTTAATTACCTGTTAGAAAATGCTAATTACTGCATTAACTAATGTTAATTGTTGTACCCTTATTGTAAAGTGTTACCGAGACGTGTTTCCTACTGTGCACATGCAGAGGTTTTACTTTGCTCATCCGCTTGTCTAGATCTGGACTTGTCGTCGGCAGCTCCCACAGAGCGGCGGTTTCATGTGTTGTGACTTCAATCTCAAAAAAATACTGTAAAATAAATTAGAACAATATATAATATGACAAATGGTAGCCTACAAAATCTGCGACAATCAATGGAACAAAATTTGAATATCATTGCAGAACTCATCGGGTACGTAGTGGGCTATGAAGTGTAGCATTTTTTTTTTTTTGGCTCGTGCGTTCACAGGTTTAAAAAGAAAGGATTAATATCGCGGATAATTTTGCAATTTGATATGAGCGGGACTAAGTTATCCTAGTTCTCATACTCACAGAATAGTAGAATTAAACTTGGGCTGTCGGGTAGCGTTCGTTTTTGGATGCCGTCCGGTCAAAAATGAACGCATGCTTGTTCATTTTTGAACGCTCTGCCGTTCGTTTTTTAGCTGAACACGAACGGAGACTTGTTCATTTTTGAGCGCCTGTTCAAATTTGAATGCGTTCAGTATATTGACAAGCTCCCTAAAGGTGGTAAATTAAGAAGCACTGAGACACCTTTCTTTAACATTTGAAGAATTCGAATCCACTTAACATGGTTACCACGTAATTATTTCCGGATCATTTTTTTAGGAGTTAGGAACTTTCCTGAGCAAAAAAGACTATTCGGATGCAGCCTTAGCGTAGTTTCATGGCAGCTACTGAGTGGAGACATCGCAAGAGAAAACTCAATACAAGACATCCGTTGGGACCATAGACTGTATAAAAAGATGGACGAAGCAACCGTGACGTCACCCATTGGTTTCAGCATACCATAAAGGAAGCCTTGATTTTGGCAATTTGAATTGCGCCATGTTGTCATTTTGAAACCGGATATGATTTCTATTGGACGAGAGCAAGAATCAAGACCCGGGGAGGGACGTGAGAGGTGGATCTGACCGTATCGGACGAGGACCAGAGGATAGCCACGCCTCTAAAGCATATTCTGGCTTTATCCTTTATTCTAGTCTACTTGGGACCATAATTTACAAAAATGAACGTCATGATATATCGAAGGAGACTTGGAACTTGCTTTTGCTACCATAAGATAATGTGAAAAATTATTATTTAAATTAAAAATCAGGTGGGAAAGTAGGGTCATTTTCTCATAGACTTCTATAACATTGAAGTTCTTTCTGCAACCACCGACGTCGCCATCTGCTGGCCATTAAATAGAATGCCATTTTACGGTACTTCCGCATGGGCTTCTTTTTTCAGACCAGCGTGCTGCGTCCATCTTTTTATACAGTCTATGATTGGGACTTACATATGCGTTATGCACGATTGCATCTCACACCCAGTGTCTCTAAAATAAAGACAACAGTTGCCAAGATGCTAGCTTACGGCTAGTTTATTTTTTTCATGAAGTTTTTAAAGCCCCCCACACAGAATAATAAAACGTGCAAGATTGACGTCTTGTCTTCTTCGGTCTCAATAACTTTCAACTTCAATTTTGTTGTACCACTGCCCCACTCAGGCTGGATGAACAAAGATCCGTATAGATTTCCGATGATCCTCAGAACTCACTCATCGGTCGTACACATAGTCAAATGCTGATTTTGTCCACTGAAAATGTTAAAGGCCCGTACATCCGCTGCCTACTTAAGTTAAACCTGGTGTCGTTAAGGCACTTTTCGTACAGTCAGGTCGATCTGAGGAGGAAACGTAAAATATCGCCTATTCAGTGTCCATGAAAAGATATCTCAATTAATTATATCGTTGGCTGCAACGTTTTCAATGTGAGTAATGTTCTGAGAGACTATAGTTGAGAAACAGCTGATAATGTGACACGTCACAGCGTTCAGACGACGCTTCTGAGGAAGACTGCAGACAACAGTCGAAACATGTCAAGGTAAGAGTAACATCTCCAACTTCTGTCTGAAGAAAAATAAACAGTATTTCGTCAACAATAAGGAGACAGAATGAATTTGTTTGAGCTATGCGGACACCACTGCCTGGATGTTTAAATGAGTGTAGATGGCCTTTAATTGAACATTATTAATTAGCCAACCAGCAGAGGATGGGCTCCCCCATTATAGCCCGGTTCCTCCTGTGGAGTTTTTTCTCACCACTGTTTGAGGATTTTTCTCCTTACTGGGAGTTTTTTTTTTTTTTTTTTTTTTCGCCTCATTTTAGGGATTAGGCTGGTCACTGCCCTTTTTGCTCTGTAAAGGGTCTTTGTAACAGTCTGTCTGTGAAAAGCATTACACAAATGTAGCTGAATCAAATTGTATTGATTCTGCACACTCCACCAATCAAGAACAGTGATTAAGGCTCTAATGCTAAAGAAATCAGACAGCAGTTAATAATTAGCCATTAGCCTTTCAGCGATCTGCGAATGTTACAGCATTCAGCCTCACCTGGCACCTCACCCACGGTGACTCCACACCGGAGTCTGGCTGCACTGTGGTGACTCTGCTCTGGTCCAGTAAGGGTGAAGGAACATCATGTTTAGCAGCTCATTTCCATGGAAACAGCTCCTGTTCTTTTGCCTCTAATCCCACAGTTGAGGCCCCTTTTCCTTTGCCTGTTCAGTTCATTCCTGTGTTGTGCTCACTGACCCCGAATATTATCCATCTATTTTTATTATTGCTGGGAACACATACCAGGTTTATTTTGCATGTATGTTTTTTTTTTTTTTTTTTTAATATTATTTTTTGGGGAATTTTTCCTTTATTCGATAGTTATACAGTGTAGAGAGACAGGAAAGTTGGGGAGAAGAATGGGGGAAGACATGCAGCAAATGACCCGAGCCGGATTCGAACCCAGGTCGCTGCGGGAAGGACACAGCCTTTATGGTACGCGCACTTAGACCGATGAGCCACCGGGGCGCCCCAATTTTGTATGTATGTTTTATTATCGAGAGAGAGCACACTCCATTCTCTCTGTATGTTCGTTATTGAGAGAGAAAACACTCCATTCTCTCTGTATGTTCGTTATTGAGAGAGAAACACTCCATTCTCTCTGTATGTTCGTTATTGAGAGAGAACACATTCTCTCTCCATTCTCTCTGTATGTTCGTTATTGAGAAAAAACACACTCCATTCTCTCTGTATGTTCGTTATTGAGAGAGAACACACTCCATTCTCTCTGTATGTTCGTTATTGAGAGAGAACACACTCCATTCTCTCTGTGTTTGTTATTGAGAGAACACACTCCATTCTCTCTGTAGAGAACACACTCCATTCTCTCTGTATGTTCGTTATTGAGAGGGGAACACACTTCATTCTCTCTGTATGTTCTGTTATTGAGAGAGAAAACACTCCATTTCTCTCTGTATGTTCGTTATTGAGGGGAACACACTCCATTCTCTCTGTATGTTCGTTATTGAGAGAGAACACACTCCATTCTCTCTGTATGTTCGTTATTGAGAGAGAGAAAACACTCCATTCTCTCTGTATGTTCATTATTGAGAGAGAACACACTCCTCTGTCTCTCTATATGTTCGTTATTGAGAGAGAACACACTCCATCTGTCTCTCTGTATGTTTGTTGTTTATTGAGAGAGAACACACTCCATTCTCTCCGTTATTTCTCTCTGTATGTTCGTTATTGAGAGAGAACACACTCCATTCTCTCTGTATGTTCTTTATTGAGGGGAGAGAACACATTCTCCATTCTCTCTGTATGTCCATTCGTCATTGAGAGAGAACACACTCCATTCTCTCTGTATGTTCATTATGTTCGAGAGAGAACACACATTCTCTCTCTGTATGTTTGTTGTTGAGAGAGAACACACTCCATTCTCTGTATGTTCGTTATTTCTCTCTGTATGTTATGTTCGTTATTGAGAGAGAACACACTCCATTCTCTCTGTATGTTCGTTATTGTTATTGAGGGGGAACACACTCCATTCTCTCTGTCTGTTCGTTATTGAGAGAGAACACACTCCATTCTCTCTGTATGTTCGTTATTGAGGGGAACACATGCCAGGTTGATAATTTTGTGTCGGATAATAACACATCTATATTTCATCTGTTGTCAGCGCATCCCTGGGGTAAAAAAGTAATACTATCAAATGAAGGATTAGCTCTCTGCGTGCTTCAGACAGAGGCTTTCCGAGAAACAAAGATGCGCATTTAATTGGATTTGTCACATCAGACGGATCGAAGACAGGCACCCACTGCGAATAATTTTGTTAAATGTTTGGAGAATAACTTTGAGCGCACATCAATCTGCAAGCTTACACAGACACACTTGCAAACACAAACACACATAAACACAGACGATCACATGCACACACAAATGTGCGTGCATTCAATAATCCACAATACATAAATACAAGGCATTAATGTTGCGAGCTGCATGATGTAACGGAATGATTAACTGACATCTTCAGATAGATGTGTTTTCTGTGGACCGTGTGCATAGAGATTCACCGTTGAAGCCCTGCCATTTAGGCCTGGTTAGCTCGGTGCAGCTCACTGGCCTCTGTTACTGGAGCTTTCATATCTGAAATATCCTGCACATCCTGCCTGTGCTACAATACGCAGTGATGTACAGCACGAGTGATGTAAAGCTGGACTGTCCCATCAGCTGAATTACATGTAGGCATGTACGTGCCTGTGTGTGTGAGCGAGTGTGTGTGTGTGTGTGTGTGTATGTGTGAGCGAGTGTGTGTGTGTATGGGCAGTATTTCCTGTGTCATGACTGTGGGGTCCTGCAGGTGCAGCATTAACTCTGAGTACCCCCCCCATTTACCGTCTCCTTCCTTCTTCACTGAACACATCACCATTACCCACCACCGCTCCACACTGTTTATAACACAACCCTCTGCCGCACTAATACTGTCAGGCTGTGCTGAACAGAACCTGTGTTAAACTTTAGTGGTGTTCAGGCCATTTCACCTGTGTTATATTTGCGCTGTGTCCAGGTTATTTCACCTGAGTCATACTGGAGCTGTGTTCAGGTAATTTTACCTGTGTTACACTTGAGCCATTTTCTGATTAATTCTCCTTGGTTATACTGGTGCTGTGTTCAGGCCGTTTCACCTGTGTTATACTGGTGCTGTGTTCAGGCCGTTTCACCTGTGTTATACTGGTGCTGTGTTCAGGCCATGACCTGTGTTTTACTATAGCTGCAAGGGTTTTCCCATGCTAAAGCATTTCTCTGAGTTATCTAGCCTGGGGTTATCTTTTGATTTTACTCTTGGTTTTGAGGAAGTGGGACATCACATCTATTTCCTGCAGCTAAGCTAGCCCTGCTGAAGAGCTGGGTCATGCCAACACTTAAGGTTTTAGACTAAATTTATCACATAACTGAAGTGCTTTTCCCATAGCCCAGCTCCTGACATATTTTTGATATTATGTAATGGCTGGTAAAATAGAGAGGCCAGGTGCAGCGGCCAGGGATAGAACGAGCAGCACAGAAACAATACAAACACAGAGAATCACACGGATCACCAGAAAGTACACGCGCTTCCAAAGGATGTATAATAGCCCGAAAAAACGGAAGCAATGCGAGAGAGAGAAAAAGTAGAAAAGGGAATATTCCTGAAGAGAAAGGCACTCCAAAAATAACTGGAAGATAAAAGGTCACACAAATACTGACTAGAGAAATCTTTGGCTATAATGCTTAGCTACAAACAGACACTCTAGCAAAGGAGGCGTGGCGGACTTCCGGCTTATATAGGGTCCGGGGAAGCGCCGCCCCAGTTCAATCAGCCAGCTGGTTAAAGAATCCGATTGAAAAGGAATTCGATCTCATCCCGGGACAAGAGCACCAAAGAAAAAACAAACGCACGCCTCACAAACCATGACAGGACCCCCCCCCTCTTAGGGACGGCTCCAGACTTTCCAAGAGAACCCTGAGCACGGAACTCTGAGATAAGGGTAGGGTCCAGGATACCCGAGAAGGGACCCAGCACCACTCCTCATGACCATACCCCTCCCAATCAACTAAAAACTGGGCCCCACGATCCACACGCCTCTCGGCCAGAATACAAAGCACAGTGTAAACTGGACCCCCTTCAATCATCTGTGGCGACGGCGGGGGTTTATCGACCGGTGCCAGGATGCTAGTGCTAACCGGTTTAAGCTGGAGACATGAAAAGAGGAGTGGATACGCAAGGATCTAGGGAGCTTTAACCAGACAGTGACAGGGTTGATCCTCTGCACAATCTTAAAAGGACCAATGAAGCAGGGAGCCAACTTCCGTGACTCCACTCTAAAGGGAAGGTCCCGAGTGGAAAGCCAAACTCTTTGGCCAACCCGATAAGATGGGGCCAAACGGCGCCTTCTATCCGCGGCAGTCTTCTGTTTCCGCCCACTGTGCAACAAAGAGGAACGGACCCTGGTCCAGATCGACCAACAACGCCGAACAAAGTGATTGACCGAAGGAACCTCTGAATCCCTCTCAGTCTCAGGAAACAGCAGAGGCTGATAACCCAACTGAGCTTCAAACGGGGAAAGGCCTGTGGAGGAGTTACATAGTGAATTGTGGGAATATTCAGCCCATGCCAAAAACGACTCCATGAAGATGGGTTGTCAGCCGCTAAACACTGAAGAGTATTCTCCAGCGACTGGTTGGTTCGCTCTGTCTGCCCGTTAGTCTCAGGGTGGAAACCAGACGAAAGGCTCACGGTGGCCCCTAACTGGTTGCAAAGAGCACGCCAGAATTTAACCGTAAATTGTGGGCCCCGGTCAGAAACCGCATCTTGAGGGAGACCATGCACCCGGAACACATGGTCCACAACAAGAAGGGCCGTCTCCCGCGCCGAAGGCAACTTGGGCAGCGCGAAAAAGTGGGCGGCCTTAGAAAAGCGGTCGACCACGACCAAGATGATGGTGTTGCCTTCAGAAATAGGCAGCCCCATAACAAAATCTAGAGCAATATGGCTCCACGGGTGCTTGGGGACAGGCAATGGCCGCAACAGACCAGAGGGGGGGAGATAGGAAACCTTGTTCCTAGCGCAGAAACAGCACACCACCACAAATTCCCGGATGTCCTCAATCATGCTGGACCACCAAAAACGTCAGGCCAAGAACCGCTTGGTCCGATGAACTCCGGGGTGACCCGCCAGGTGAGAAGAGTGCCCCCCACTGGATAACTTGGGACCGTACCACTATCGGAACAAACAAACAGCCAGGCGGCTCCCCACCAGGACCGGGATCGGACCTCAAGGCATCCCGCACAACAGACTCAATGTCCCACTGAATAGGAGCCACAATCTGAGCTGCCGGAATTACCAGCTCAGGAATAGGATCGCGACCAGACCGGTTGTAAATCCGCGACAAGGCGTTAGGCTTGATGTTTTTGGAGCCAGGGCGGTAAGTTAACGTAAAGTTAAAGCGATTGAAAAACAACGACCACCGTGCCTGCCGGGAGTTATGTTGCATAGTCTGTTGGATATATTGGAGATTTTTATGATCCGTCCAAACCACAAACGGATGTTCAGCCCTCTCCAACCAATGGCGCCACTCTTCTAACGCCAACTTGACAGCTAACAACTCCTGGTCACCAATGCTGTAATTCCGTTCAGCTGCCGACAACGACTGGGAGAAGTAGGCGCATGGGTGCAACTTATTGTCCCGAAGAGGGCGCTGGGACAAAATGGCACCCACCCCGACCTCAGACGCATCCACCTCCACAACACATGGGAGGGAGGGGTCAGGCAAAACGAGAATGGGTTCTGAGCTAAATCATTTCTTCAACTCCTGAAAAGCAGCCTCAGCTGCTAGAGACCAAGCAAACAACGAGGAGGTATTCTTCTTAGTGAGCGCGATAATGGGGGCAGCTACTGCGCTAAAATTACGGATTAACCTCCTATAAAATTCAGTAAAGCCCAAAAACCGCTGAACCCCCTTGACGTTTTGAGGGGCAGGCCAATGCCTGACCGCTGCCACCTTGTCAGGACCCATGCGGACCGACACCTCAGACACAATGTAGCCAAGAAATGAAACTGTCTTGGCATGAAAAATGCATTTTTCAGCCTTGAAAAAAAGCTTGGCTTTAGGGAGGGCCTCAAGCACTTGTCTGACGTGTTGTTTATGCTCCGAGAGAGTTGAAGAAAAAATCAGAACATCGTCAAGGTAGACAAAGACGAATTTCTCCATCATCTCTCGGAGGA
The DNA here is from genome assembly GCA_029692085.1 of Gymnothorax javanicus. Taxonomy (NCBI): domain Eukaryota; kingdom Metazoa; phylum Chordata; class Actinopteri; order Anguilliformes; family Muraenidae; genus Gymnothorax; species Gymnothorax javanicus. Next base: position 8,083,991 of record CM056193.1, read on the forward strand.
TGTCATTAACGAGTGCCTGGAGCACAGAAGGGGCGTGAACCAATCCAAATGGCATGACCAAATATTCGTAGGACCCGTCATGCGTATTAAATGCTGTTTTCCACTCGTCCCCCTCCCGGATCCGAACCAAGTAATAAGCATTCCGGAGGTCAAGCTTGGTAAAAAAACGACGCCTCCTGCAGACATTCAAACGCGGAGTTCATCAACGGAAGGGGGTATCGGTTTTTAATGGTGATATTGTTTTAAGCCCCTGTAATCAATCCAGGGTCTCAGGCCTCCATCTTTTTTACCCACAAAAAAGAACCCCGCTCTGGCAGGAGACGTGGAGGGCCAAATAAATCCATTAGCCAGAGCCTCCTCAATATATTCTCGCATGGCCCTTTGCTCAGGCCCTTACAGCGAGTATAATGAACCCCTGGGGGGAGTGGTACCCAGGTAGAGATTGATCTCGCAATTGTACGTGCAATGAGGAGCTAAAGTTGAGGCCCGTTGCTTGCTAAAAACCTCCGCGAGATCAACATAATCCTGAGGAACATTAGGAGGCAGACAAAAGTTCAGAGCAGCCCCCAAATTCTCACCCTGTTCAGAACCTGCCCTCTCTATGTCTGGTTAAGAGTCAGAGAAATCCTCCGAATAGCAATCCTCCTCTGGCTGTCGCCAGTCAAATTGAGGATCCCACTCCAACCCCTCTTCCGCCCCTTTCTCTAGATTAGGAGGGTTGTGTGAGATAAACTCCTCAGAATCACTCCAGGCGTCAGCCTCCCCCATAGCTTGATGCCTGGGATGACACGCCAAACTCTCCCTACAGTGGGACCTACAATCAGTGCCCCACTGGACGATCTGGTTATTCTGACTCCCCCAAATGATGTGAGGCCTATATTCCCGTAGCCAAGAGTGTCCTAAAACGACAGGGAAAACAGGAGAACTGATAATAAAAAACCGGACCTCCTCAGAATGGCCACCAAAAGAGATGATCACAGTCAATGATTCAGAGACTTTGGTTATAAATCCAGTTCCCAGCGGGTGACCGTCCAAAGATCTTACAGTGCGTGAATGTAAAAGAGGGCGAATGTGAATGGAATGTCTCCTAGCCCACTCCGCATCCATAAAACAGTCCACGGTGCCAGAGTCCACAAAACCTTCAACAAATATTCTCTGTCTCCCCATAGTCAATTCTACAGGAATTAAAGTTCGGAAGGGAAATTGGGTCTGTCCCTCTAGCGCCCCCCATACTGCTAAAGGGACTTCCCGTTTTCCTGAAGCTCAGGGCAGCGTGGATGGATATGTCCCTGTTTGTTACAATTATAGCAGATTATACGTCTGCGAACGGGCTTATGAGCCCGGCTCTCATATGAGCCATCAACCTGCATAGGCTCGCCAGGAGTGGAAATATCAGTGAGCGGAATGGGAGCTGTATGCACTCTGCGAGGAGCATTAGCCCTGTTGCCAGCAAGAGTCAATGCAGTACGTTTCTCCCTGTTACGTTCGCGCATGCGATTATCAATTCACACCGCAGTAGGAACCAACTAATCCAGAGACAAACAAGGCTCCAATGTAGCCAGAGCATCCTTAACCTCCTCAGCCAAAGCGTGAACAAAAACTGTCATAAGAGGCGCTTCTGGCCAGCCTGTCTCTGTAGCCAAAGAGCGAAATGAGATTGAAAATGCAGCGACACTCTCAGAGCCCTGCCTCAGATGCATTAAACGCGTAGCCGCGTCCTGACCACAAACATCCTGATCAAACACCGATACCATTTCTCTAACGAAAGTCTCCCCTGTATTTACGACCGGTGAATTAGATCGAATAAGTGGCCCGACCCAAGTGAGTGCTGTGTCGGTCAACAGGGATAAAATAAATGAAACCCGAGACTCTTCATTCACGAACCGTGAAGGCTGCGCTTTAAAAAATATTTCACATTGGGCAATGAAATCTTTACATCTTCCTGCCTCGTCTCGAGTTTCGGCTCTTGGGGAAGGTGTACGGATTGTGCTTGTGCAACATTCTGTGTGATCTGAGTGGACAAGGCTCTAATACTCTCAGTGAGACTTAACAGAACATTTTCCTGTTTCTGCATGGCATTCGCCTGAAGGCGGACTCTCTCCGCCAACTCTGCCTGCTGATTGTTCAGGCTAGAAAGGCCCTTGCCATACCCAGAGAGAACTGCTTGTTGATTAGCCACAACTTTCTCTAATGTAGCCATTGCTGACGACTCCATGCTGGCTAGAGTGTTCTGTAATGGCTGGTAAAATAGAGAGGCCAGGTGCAGCAGCCAGGGAGAGAACGAGCAGCACAGAAACACTACAAACACAGAGAATCACACAGATCACCAGCAAGTACTCGCGCTTCCAAAGGATGTATCATAGTTCGAAAAAACTGAAGCAATGCGAGAGAGAAAAAAGTAGAAAAGGGAAAATTCCTAAAGAGGAAGGAACTGCAAAAATAACTGGAAGACATAAAGTTAAACAAATACTGACTAAAGAAATCTTCGGCTATAGTGCTTAGCTTCAAACAGACACTCTAGCAAAGGAGGCGTGGCGGACTTCCGGCTTATATAGGGTCCGGGGAAGTGCCGCCCCAGTTCAATCAGCCAGCTGGTTAAAGAATCCGATTGAAAAGGAATTTGATCTTGTCCCGGGACGAGAGCACCAAAGAAAAGTCCAAAATACATTCACGCCTCACAAACCATGACATATTACCCCAGGTACTTATCACTTATGAGAAAATTTAATCTGCTAAGAGTGTGGCAAAAAAAAAAGTTCCGCGTCAAGTCACGCTGTTAATATACTGCCAAACTGAATGCCAAGTGCAATGCGAGTTAAATCGGTATGGCTCAGTGCTGTAGCCAGCTCACATTAGCATGCCACTCTTATATCTGTGTTAATGTTATTTAGCTAGCTAGCGTGCAGGCTGTGCCTTTACGTAATCGTTATGTAATATTAATTTGTTAGATAGCAGGATAACATTATCTCGCTGCTCAGTTGATTGTGGATTTACAGACCAATGATTTTTCAAATACAAATGACTGTGACTGAGTGACTGACTAAGTTAGCAGTGCAATGGAGTTAGGTCAATGCTAACATATTATGGGAATTTCTATTAAGGCGCTTTCGGAAATTACATTTGATTTCTATTAAATTACGCAATTCAGTTTTGTGATAAACAGAACTTTATACTCTCGGTCCTGTCATATGAAACTTATGAAACGAGTTGAGTAAATTTTGCATTTGTTTGCGACAAACGCTAAATTTACTCAACTCATTTCATGACTTTCATATAACACACCCACTTGTGTAACATCCTCTGTATCTCAACCCTGTGCATGTGAAACCTAGCGCTGGGTCAGCATCGTAATTATGTTGCCAACACTTTGGGCTTAAACAAAATATTTCAGCCCTGGGCATGTGAAACTGAGACTACCATAAAACTGGTGTGAAAAGGCTTTAAGATGGACCCTGTATTGGACCTGTGCTGAATGGATACGTATGAGATAAAGCAGACGTTATTATGGAACTCCCAATGAAGCTGTAATAACAGTGACAGAGATGCTATTTTTAATGTAATTGTTGTTGTAATGAGCAGATATTGTATTGTATGTTGCTTTCATTTTGGCTAATGTCCATCCGTCCCAGTCAGACTTAATGTAACTGTCTGTAACACCGGCCCCATCTCACCTGTCCACTTTTACACCCCTGTACACTCTTACACATCTGTACACTCATACGCACTGTACACTCTGATTCACCTGTATTATTTTACACACCAGTACACTCACAAACATCTATAAAGTCTTACACACCTGTAAACTTATACACTCCTTATACACAATCTTAGAGACCTGTACACTGGAACACACCTGTATACTCCTACACAACTGTACTGAAATGCATGCCTATACAGTCTTACACACTGATGCACTCATACACACTTGTACATTCATACACACCTGTAAATGCCGACCCCTTATGGAGTGCACTTGTTGCGATAAAGTTTGTGATAAAGGGATGAAAAATCATGTGCTATATCCATTGCTCTCATACCTGCATCTGAGGCACATTTCACTGATTCTGGACAGATGCACACTTACGACTGCAGAACACATTATGCATAATTTTCCTGGGTTGTTAGATTTTCAGCTCCCCGTGCTGCAATATAATTTGAGGTTTGCTTACGGGGCTTTTCATAATCCTACATCTCACTGGTGATTCATGCACATTGTTACGAGCACATTTTCAAAAACACATTTTCATATGAGTGTTTACTTTGCAAGGAGTTTGTTCAAATATCACCCGTAATGTGACAGCTTTTTCACTGCCGATTCTCACACTCTAAACACCCCAGCAGTTCCCCTGTGATGGAATGTGTTGTATAATTTGGAATGGATTTGGTATAAACAATCTTCTCAGTCATAAGGTGCAGCTTTTCATATTTGCAAACACACAATTTGAATGACAATAAATGAAAAAGTTATAATTTGTGAAAACAAAATGTGTCTGAGACGTTTTTAGAGAAAGAGACAACAGTTTAGATGCAAGAGAGGGGTTGGATTTAAAAAATAATGATAATTTAAAAAAAAAAACAGTTCTTAGCTATTATGCCAAACTTTCAGATCTGAATCTACATTTGGTGTTCAAAAATGTCTTAATACCTCCGCTGACCACTTGATTTTTTCAGACAAAACTGCGGGGGAAGCAAAAAGACAAACCTTTGTGAACACTGTAAGCCAAATAACTTCAGTTGACAGAGGTTGCTATCGATCAATTCACAATCAGGCTTGCAGCAAGGGGCCCCCTAGTGGCCAAGGCCTGGGGCTGCAGCTTCTGAACCCCATTGGGAGAGAAGAGGCTCATTGTATCCCTGCTCTGCACCTCTTTTGGCAAATTGCATTTTTTCATGATCATTTGTGACCAAAGTGGAGCTCACTTTCTGAAAAGAACTGTTTATACTTTTCAAGGGTATTTGTTAGGGAGGATTAATTTTAACTTTGAAAAACATGTTAGGCGATTGGATTTATCTGGCTTTAAAAATGAGTTTGCTTTTTTTGTCTTTTTATACAAAGGAGAGACTTTTTCAGAAGCATTTGGCTTGCTGTTGTTTTATTCAGAGTCGTTTGAATGTGTGGTTAATTAGCACATAGAGGGTTGCAGAGAGCAGCTTGAGACAGTGAAGGACGTTACACAGTAATGATATTCTGTCCAAAACACAGGACCTGAATGATGTTTATATCTGGACTTCATTTAACCAGGTTGTCCAGCTGAAAATTCTCTTATGTTGTGATGACCCAAAGTGGGCGGGGAATGGAAGGCATTATCGTGCCAATCAAACATGGGGGAAGTCTGGCCTTCCAGGTGCAGAGAAGCATTTTCATTGTGATTTTCCAAAGTCACAGAAGTTAACAATCATGATCTCTTTCTGGGCGGAGGGATCCATCATGACCTGGGTGACTCAGGCCTTCTTTTGAGGGTCACAGCAGAAGAATCCTAATTAATGAAGTTACCCATGAGAAGGGTACAGGGTGGCATAGCTGCTTAGTTTCAACAGTTAGCCACGGAAAAGGTAAAGGCTGGTATTATAAGGTACACAGTTTGTTAGAGGGCCAATACAGGAATATATGGGGTCAGTAAATGCCATATTGGAGGAGGCATCAGTCGAGCCCAATATGCTATTTACTGATCACCATATATTTCCGTATTGGCCCTCTAACAAACTGTAACAAATTTATCCCACACCGTGTAAAGGGCTCGGAGACATAATATGGGAATATACGGAGTTTCCACATGACTGCTTTCGACCAATGCCATCCAAGTATTCTTGTCTGAGGTGGGATAATGATGTTTACCTTTAGCAGTCAGCCAAAAGAAAAGTACAGAGAAGTATAGTTGTTTACCATGAGCCATAACAAAGGTACAAAGTGGTGTAGCTGCTTAGCTTTTAAAGCTAGTCTTGAGGATACAGAGTGGAATAGCTGTATTCCTAAAGCTGTGACGGACACAACTACCAATCTTACAATAAAAATGGCAGGTTTATGTGAGAAAGCAAAAGGTCTACAAAATTCACTTCGCAATGATATTCTTCTGGAACACTGAACTGGTTTATAGCAAAAGGGAATACAGCTGGTCGCTCCTGGTAGACACTTATGATACCCAATACACAACAACAAGCAAAAAGATAGACCTTTAGACATCTGATCATTTTCTGAGGGTACTTCTGAGGGCGGTCACCGTAGCTGCCCACCAAACTAGCACCTGGGGTTCAAATTTTAAGTGTGTTGTGATGATTAGTCTGTGAAAGGCAGCGAGAAGTGGAAGGATAGCAGCTGAGGGGAGATTGGGCTTATCGTACACCGGAGATGGAGCAGAGTTTTGCGGGGAATTTAAGGTTTCATTTCGCACTTGTTTCCTTGGTAGAATTGACCAGGGTAAAAGACTCGCTCAGTGGCCTGATGATTGCGGAATTAGTCTGTCTGAAATGGGGAAAGCTTCTGAAGAAAAGGCAGAAGTTTCTTTTGATCTTTTGATTCATTAAGCAGAGATTTGCACCTTTTTTTCCCAAAAAAAAAAACAGGGTGTTGGTATTGATCATTTGATTCTCAACTTGGCTTTGCGATGGATTGGCCAGCTGTCCAGGGTGGGTCCCTGCCTGTCGCCCAGAGTCAGCGAGGACAGGCTCCAGCTCCCCTGCGACCCCAGAGTGGATGAAGTGGTGTAGAGAATGGATGAAGCGGTGGAGAGAATGGATGGATTCATGGATGGATGGAATCTCATATTGCTAGAAAATTGTGGATCAACTATCTTCAAAGTTACTAAACACAGTGATGTGGGACCACGACTGACCGAAACAACTTAATATTTTAAAGTTAACCCAACATTTTGGTTCATAGAGTTCAGCTGAGCATCTTTGCAATTGCCGGTTTACCTCAATTGACTTCCCTCCTGATTAATTTTTGGCAAGGCTGTCCCACATTTCAAAATAAATTTCTGTGGACATCAAACCTTCCGCAGTGTCATTTTGACAGAGGGCGACGACGAATGCGTTTGAGAGCCAAAGGAAGTGGGCGTGATGTTTAGTTGCGGAAGGATGTGGGGGAGGTGTGCGTCAAGTGGGGGTAAATCCGTTGGACTTGACGCGCGCATGCTGGAGAGGGAGAGAGGGAATGATGGAGAGAGGGAAGGAGAGAAAAAGAGAGAGGGAGAGAGATGATGGAGAGAGAGGGAGAGGGATGATGGAGAGAGAAGGAGGCAGGGAGGAAGACCTTGGCACGCTTCTTTTAACTATGCAAATTTTTTTGCTGCCATGGCGACCCGAGCGTTAGAAGCGTGAGAAGGTTCCATCTGTTCTCATTATTTAGAGTGCTCTCCCCCCAACAAACACTCTCAGCCAAACGCAGACCACACTTCAGTGGGGAGAGGTGGTGGGGTTTCTCATTTTAGCTCAATCCTCCCCCCCTCAGACACACACACACACACACACACACACACACACACACACACACACACACACACACACACACGCACACACTCACCCCCCCCCACTCTCTCAAAAACTTCACACGCCAGCTGGAGATTCCATCAGTGTTCATAATCAGTCTAATGACGATCGGTCTAATTGTGTCTGCCAGGTAACTGTCCTCAGACTGTTTCAAATTTGAAAAATATGTACAATATTTCCTATTGCTTATGTGCCTCATGATCTGTCGATTCCTCAGTGCTAAATGATTCATGGCTCGGTCGAACAGGGAAATTTCCCTGTTTGTGTGAGAAATCATCCTGCTCTGCATGTTTGAAGTGTGGGCTGAACTCACGCTCAAAATTTAGACACTGCTGCTCAAAATTTCTTTACATCATGCTGCTGAACAAACAGAGGCCTGTTAGACACTGCTGCTCTGATCACTGTTCCATCACTGCTGCTCTGATCACTGTTCCACACTGCTGCTCTGATCCACACTGCTGCTCTGACCACTGCTCCTGATCACTGCTGCTCTGATCACTGCTCCCACACTGCTGCTCTGATCATCACTGCTGTTCTGCTCCACACTGCTGCTCCACTGCTGCTCTGATCACTGCTGCCACACTGCTGCTCTGATCATCACTGCTGCTCCACACTGCTGCTCTGATCACTGCTCCACACTGCTGCTCTGATCACTGCTCCACACTGCTGCTCTGATCATCACTGCTGCTCTCCACACTGCTGCTCTGATCACTGCTCCCACACTGCTCTGATCACTGCTCCACACTGCTCTGATCACTGCTCCACACTGCTGCTCTGATCACTGTTCCACACTGCTGCACTGATCACTGCTCCACACTGCTGCTCTGATCACTGCTCCACACTGCTGCTCTGATCATCACTGCTCCACTGCTCCACTGCTGCTGATGCTCCACATCACTGCTCCTGCTCTGATCACTGCTGCTGCTCTGATCACTGCTCCACACTGCTGCTCTGATCACTGCTCCACACTGCTGCTGCTCTGATCACTGTTGCTGCTCTGATCACTGCTCTGCTGATCACTGTCTGATCCACACTGCTGCTCTGATCACTGATCACTGCTGCTCTGATCACTGCTCCACACTGCTGCTCTCATCACTGCTGCCACACTGCTGCTCTCTGATCACTGCTCCACACTGCTGCTCTGATCACTGTTCCACACTGCTGCTCTGATCACTGTTCCACACTGCTGCTCTGATCACTGTTCCACACTGCTGCTCTGATCACTGCTCCACACTGCTGCTCTGATCACTGCTCCACACTGCTGCTCTGATCACTGCTCCTGCTGCCATCACTGCTGCTCTGATCACTGTTCCACACTGCTGCTCTGATCACTGTTCCACACTGCTGCTCTCTGATCACTGCTCTGATCACACTGCTGCTCTGTTCACTGCTCCATCACTGCTGCTCTGATCACTGTTCCACACTGCTGCTCTGATCACTGCTCCACACTGCTGCTCTGATCACTGCTCCACACTGCTGCTCTGATCACTGTTCCACACTGCTGCTCTGATCACTGCTCCACACTGCTGCTCTGATCACTGCTCCACACTGCTGCTCTTGCTCTGATCACTGCTCCACACTGCTGCTCTGATCACTGCTCCATCACTGCAGCTCTGATCACTGCTCCACTGCTCCACTGCTGCTCTGATCACTGCTCCACACTGATGCTGCTCTGATCACTGCTCCACACTGCTGCTCTGATCACTGATCACTGCTCCACACTGCTGCTCTGATCACTGCTCCACACTGCAGCTCTGATCACTGCTCCACACTGCTGCTTTGATCACTACTCCACACTGCTGCTCTAATCACTGCTCCACACTGCTGCTGCTTTCGTTATCTATGGTTGGCACAGCTCCTGTATCCTGTGCCCTCCCATCCAGTGATGCCATTCATGTGCATCAGGCTCCTCCCACTCAGTGATGTCATGCACGGGAGTCAGGGTCCTCCCTCTCAGTGATGTCATGTGGCCCTTCCCATTTATTGATGTACGTTGTAACTCATTGCTTCTATTTCAGCTTAAAAATTAATAGCAGTAATGCATGGGCAGTGAAACAAGCTGAAGTCTGAGAGATGAGAAGCCAATTCAGCAGCTGAATTATGTGCTTTTTAAACACTTATGAGATGCACATTTTACGCATAATAAATGCCTATTACACACACACACACACACACACACACACACACACACACACCAGATCAGTCCTCTCTGCCTGGCTGAGTGAGGTTAAATCCTGACTCTTTCCAGATTCGTCCAGACACGGCTCTGGGTCCGCCTCACTGGTGCTTTCCTTCTGCCTGGCCCCGCCCACAAGGTCTCAGTGACCTGCCACTCAAAGCTCAGCACATTGTACTCTCTTAATTGCCACATTCATTACCTTCACCATGGAGGTTATGTTTTTGTTACCGTTGGTTTGTTTGTTTGATTGTTTGTTAGCAGGATTACTCAAAAAGTAATGAACTGATTTTGATGAAATTTTCTGAAGTCAGGGATAATGCAAGGAACAAGCCATTAAATTTTGGTGGCGATCCGGATGCAGGAATTTTTTAAAAGAATCTTTACCATTGTGGGATAGGCTTGACAGAGGTTTGTGCTCTCCGATAGCTTCTAGTTTCCATGGTTCCGGAAAGTTCTATACCATTATTTTCATTTTGTGGAGCCCTCAGTGTAATGGAAAAAATTACATCTGACTAATAAAGTGTTTTGAATGTCTATAAACATACAATTTTTTTTTTTTTTTTTTTGCTCTCATAAACTGAAACCTTCGATTTACTAAAAAAAAAAAAACTTACGTCACCAACTCATGAAAAAGTTATTGAGTAACTTCTCAATCATTTAATTTGAGTCTGTTTTGGAATTTTGCATTTTTCTTTCACTGCTATTATGCTCATGCTTTTATCCAACTTATCGTTAATTAATCTGCAACCAAAGTTTACTCAGAGTTGGCACATGGTGGAAAATGAAAATTAATTCAAAAAAGCATGATTTGACAAATCCACCCTCTACCACGCTGAAAACGCACTAACAGATTATTTGATGTTGTACCTGAACTGAGTTTAATTCTTTATTTAAAATATATGCATATGTCAGGTTTCATGACTGCAACAGACTCCATAAAAGCTGGCACAGGAGCAAGTTAGAGCGAATAATGACACAAATGTTTTACTGATACGGTGACTGAAATTGTTGATGTTAAACCGCTGAGCTTATCGTGTTGCATTATGACAGCAGCCACCGAAAATGTCTTGTGCCTCATGAGCACAAATGGGTCAAGACAAACTAATTAGCCAACAGATGCGTAAGTTTATAAACTGTCCCTCGGAGGACAAAATTCCACAACAAATCTGTGCAATTTGGGGTATATCACCCAGTATAGTCCGTAATGTACTTAAAGCATGGAAAGAATCTGGCTGAGTCATGGTGCATTATGAACAAGGTCGAGAACCTCTTTACGAGGAGCATGACATGAAGCCCTCAGATTTCGCTGTCTTAGCAACCATCATGTGGGCTGTGATGCGCATCCGGACAGGGGCTCAGAAATACTTCAGTAAACTTTCGTCAGCCAACAACATTCACCATTGAGCCCACAGATTTGAGTTAAAGCTTCTCTATGCAAAGCTGAAGCCATACATCAACACTGTCCAAATGCATTGCCGAATCATCTGGGCTTGATGTCATCTGAGATGGACAGAGGCACAGCGAAGGCATGTTTTGTGGTGTAATAAGTCATCCTTCCAACTATGTTCCCCAGACCAAAAAAAACAAGGACAACCCTAGCTGTTATCAGCATCTGGCCCAAAAGCCAGTGTTTGTCATGGTGTGGGGATCTGTTAATGCATATTGCATGGGTTACTTGCACATTTGCGAGGGCACCATCAATACAGAAAGATATGTACAAATTTTGGAGCAAATTCGGCCATCTTGACATTGTCTGTTCCTGGGACATCCGTGCACCTTCCAGCAAGACAACACCAAACCATATTCTGCACCGATTATAAGAGCGTGGTTGCATAAGCATAGAGCGTGGATGATAGATCAGTCTGCCTGCAGTCCAGATCTGTCTCCAGTTGAGAATGTATTGTGTATGATGGAGCAAAATGAATGACAGTAAATGTCTTGTATGATTGCGTAACTGACCCGCATACTGGAGGAATGGAGGGAGGTTCCTCTCGCTAGACTCGACGAACTGCCGTCATCAGTACCCAAATACTTAATGAGTGTGACTAAAAGACACAGTGATGTTACACACTGGTGTAAAGTCTGCCAACTTTTTTGCCTACTTTTTGGACTCTGTTGCAGTCATCACACTGTATATTTCCATTTGGCTTTAAATTTGCAATTTAGAGCATCAAAAAAGAAGTGATATTGTACCTTTTTAATTTAGTAGAAATTGAATGGATTTTTGAATCAGATCTTATTGATTTTGTTTGCATTTTCCATGATGCATCAACTTTTTCGGAATTGGAGTTGTAATTTGCCCAAAAGCAATTTAGGGTCAGGGGTTTCACAGCTGTGGACTCTCACTCAAAAACATTTACTGTAGGCTGCCCGTCATAACACAGTTGCATGGAATCTGGCAAGGTAATGTTTATAAGAAAATCAAGCTTTTACATATATGAGTGCAGTCTAAAAATTTATTTTGTTCTCCTCTCTCTGTTTCTCTGTCTCTATTCTCTCTATCTTTGTCCATCTTCCAATTTGTAGCTGGTCAATCCCTCAGCAGGAGGCGACTCGGAGAGAACAAGCGAGGGACACAGAAGAGAAGTGATGAAGAAGAGGACACAAAAGAGGATGGATGTTTGGCGAGAGACTTTGAGCTGCGTGTTTAAAATTTGTACAAATAAGAACAGCAGACATTCTAACGATCCCTTTCCATCTTACTGCAGAGACTTGCTGACGGCTTCAAACAGGGTTACAGATCGAGCGAATATCTCCTCTCCAGGGACCAGCCGTCAAACCAGGCCCGAATAATCAAATCTTTCATTCCATCATTAAATGGAGCGGCACACATTCGGAGCGCTCAGCTCTCGGTGGGCCGTTCTCAGAGGACGCTGGGTCAGCCAGACCTCTCTAGCATTCAACCCCACCTCTCTCTCCAAACCCAACTTTGTCTTGTCCTCTGAGTCGACTGACTTCGGTGTCATTGGGTCACCAAAAAGTTTAAAATGGAGTCATATCGGGGTAAGAAATAAAATGAAATGTTACGGATTGCAGGTTTGTGTTCTGATAGCTGTTGATATTTTGTGTTGTCCCAGCTGCAGCAGGCCCATGTTTCAGCATGAAACGCCAGGACTGGGTGAAGATTTGAGTGGATTTTTCATAACTGAAAACTTTTTCTTCTCTCTTCTGTCCCCAATAAGATGTAATATAAGTTCTGTATATTCCAAAGATGGCAAACAGAGGACAAGAAAAACTCATATTTGCCATTGCCACACTCAAACTATATAGTTGTTTGGTATTCCTGTCAATCAGAAGCTAGTTTAGGCCTTGGAAGGATTGTTGTGTCAGTCAGTAATAACACAGCCCACCTGCCATGTTTTTCATGCTCTGGTCCCGTTGAAATGTCATAGAAATTCAGTTTTTAATTGCATTCAGCAGAGTGTTCTGTGTGTTCTGAAGATGCCAGGTTGTGTTGACAAATAAAGATAGTCTCATGGGAGAATAATAGTTTATGTTGTGCATCTGGCTGGTAGGACAGTAAGGTTTAATTATGAGTGTTGTAGCTACACTTAGAAATCAGAAGGGCAGCTGGGTGGTGCAGTGAATCGCTCTGTTGTCTCTCTGCAAGAAAGTCATGAGTTGGATTCTGGCCTGGGTTTCCCTGGGTACTCCAGTTCCCTCCCACAGTCCAAACACAGGCATAAAAAGCCTACATTTCCCATAGGTCTGATAGTGCAATCCCTACTTTGTTTCCATCAGAGTACAAAGACTGGCACAGCATTAAAAAGAGTTAAAAGTGCAGTTCAAACATATCAATTGATCAGAAAAGCATATGAATGTGCTTATTGCATGTATATTACATTCTTATTACACACTAATTAAATAGTAATTAAGCGCACATGCTCCCCCTGCCTGTGCAGTTAAATCCTGACTCTATCCAGGTAATTCTGGACACACATTGGTTCTAACTCACATGTATTTCCATTGAGCCAGCGATTCAACATCTCAGAACACAGCTAGTCTCTTAAATGCCTGAATACGTTGTACATTTCCTCTGTCCTCCAGAGTTGTGGAAGTCTGACATATTATGTGTCAAAACCCAGTTATTCCATAGCAGAGCCCTGTCTAGTTTAATGAGTCTTTATCGGGCAGAACAGTTTAATCTGGGAGCATTAATTTTATTCTCTTCTATGATAAAGGGCTCGACAAAAAGAAGGATTACCAGATACTCAACTTTACATTCTCAATATCAGATAGTTTTAAGCTCTTTAACGGTGAAACTGAACGCTCCCAATATGATTCTTCCTCTGAGTCTTCATAAGCAGCATGACCGAATACAGTACCATGCCGTTTTTTTGTGCAGTAATGCAGCATCATTAATCCTGTTAGCAAACAGGGGTCCTGTGGATAAGGGGGAAAGATTAATTCTCTGAGCAGGACAGATTTTGCAAGTCATGTCAAGGGTGCAGATTGAATCCCCGTGAACAACTGCAGTGTGTTGTGATCTGAGGCAGGGGTGTCCTGTGAACAGCTAAAGGATGTACTGTATTCTGTTTATATATTATGCTTTTTTTTTTTACAGTCATTGTTAGTGAGTCAGAGGGGAATGATGATGTATATTTTGAGAATGGAAATCAAGTCACTGTGAAGAGCCAGGTGAACTAATTTGCCGCGTCTGTCCTGTGGATGATTGGGGTGAAAGTGTGTGTGTTCAGGACTAAGCATGGTGTGTTTTGGATGCGCTGGGATCCCGGGTGCTCGTTCACTGGGTGAGGTACAGCCGCTCCTCAGTCTTGGGGGGGGGTGACAGTCGGGCCTTCTCGCACTCTGTCTCTTGCGCTGTCCTTGATACTGCAGAAGGTATCTGTCTCAAGTGTTTAGTCTTATCTGAGACTTCAATTTCTGTCTCTTCACTTGGAAATATGAGCTTATGTTAAATTAGATGTGGTTGACATGTAATTTTTTTCACTCCATTGGCAAAGACTGAAATTGGTCACATGATCTCACCGCATTGTCTGACTTTTTCTTATTGAACATAAAGAAAAGTGTGGATATGAGAGCTCTAAATGTGAGACAGCAGTACAGAGGTCGGGATTGGGGCACACAGGGGACCCCTGAAAGATGGTATCTTGTCAGGAGCACAGAATTATGTTACCAGACTTTATTCTGAGGTTGTTATTTAACAGACTGGAGTTCAGGGAGTCATGATCATCGAATAGCGCCCTAAATGCGATAAGCGAGGCATCTGATTTAATTTTGATGGCAGGTCATTCCAATGTGGAGGCGCCGTTGTGTTTCAGACGAGCAAACGGCCAATCTGTGCTGCCCATGTGCCCTGTGTGGTCAGAGAGTCACAGGTACTGGTAAACTCACCTTTAGCACGGCTACCTTTTCAAACTCCGGCCCTGATGGATCACACTGTCAGTTCATGTATGGAAATTCCATAAGAAAGCAGCTAATTTCAGCTTCTAAATGAGGCGTTGCGGTGTTTCAATGAAACCAACAAAAATACCAGAGAATTAGAGAGATAGGTCTCCAAGTGGCTCCCTACACTGTTAGAGCCCTCTAAAATGCATATTGTAAAATCATAAAATAATCATATGTTTAACGGAAATAATATTTTGACTCATGAACTTCAATATGAGTTAATGATTTTCTAGCGGACTATTACATGAGTTTATCAATATAGGCATGGATGGACGTCAATGGTGATCAGTAACCTCTCCAATCCAAAAACATGCCTTTTCCCCATGATGAAGTTTAGAATTTTGGCCATTTTTCTTCAGAGCCCCATCAGTCCCCGCATATACCTATTAAAGGAACTGCTTATTTTATGGTTAGAACTTTCATCCTGCAATGGAAAGCTCGCAGTTCCCACCTCTGAGCACTCAAGCGAAATGCAACCTTGTATAAATGCTTTCCATACCCTATTAGGAGCAAGTATAACTCACTAAGACAGTAATATCTGAAATATACCTTATTTTTACTTAGCAGAAATTCCACTATCAGGAAAAAGCAGGCAATATGCTACCCTAGATTGAACAGAATCAGTGCAATGAACATAGCAGGGCGTCTTCCGAAGTGCTTGAGCTGTTCAAATTTTAAATGAGAAAATGCCTAGGCATTTTATTTCTTGGGTGCGATATAGCAGTACTTGAAAAGTCCATTTTGTAATAAGTAGCCATAATGCGAATCTTCCGACTTTGACATTCGCGACGTGTTTTGCAGCCAATGATCGACGGTACTATAAACAGTGTCATAGTGCTATTTTAAGAAGTGGGGGAGCGCGCGATGGAAGTAAACCCCCCCGCAGGAAGCACACTGAACTTATGTGAATAGACACGAAACAAACAAATCTAATCTGTTGAGTATATGTATGCATTCTAAATAAGGTTTCCATGTCACGTTTAATGTGTTTGATAATTTAAATTTCGAACCTCGCATTTATAAAAATATTTAATTATTGGGTAGAACAACTTCTTACCTTTTAGGCTGCCTTTAAACCTTGTGGCTTTTTACTGGACGACGCAAATATGAACATAATTGTCATAAATTTACAGTATCTATGAAAACGACGCGTTCGTAATGTGGCACTCTGAAATCATACCATATAGCATAATATTTAATGAGGCCTAAATAAATCCAAGAAGAATCGATAAGATAAAAAAAAAAATTAATCCCTGTCATGTAAAAACTGGCTACCAATAGCGATATGAACACGCATGACAGCGACGTGTCCGTAAACTGTTACATTGAAAGCAAAAAATGGCACGATAATTCTATGTCGCAGGATAATGTGTTACGTCCCGAATGGGTTGAGGGGAATTATAGGAGTAACACCGTAGTTTTACCAGGAGAGAAAGAACGATCTGGCAAACGGAAATATAAATAAATTATGATTTATTATCAAACTAAAAGTTCACAAAATATAATCAACAAAGAAGAAAGAGGACATTAATAATATAGCTTCGTTTGTACAATCCAGGTTCGATGAAAATCTAAAAAATTTGGATAGTAGTCAAATATACACACATTTCTTCTTTGTTAACTACTTTATTCCAGCGTTGTGTTGTTCCAGAGTCTGTTACCATTGGTGTGATCGTGCCAATTCTAAAGAAGTCTACTTTGAATGCCAACATGCCTGAAAATTTTTGTCCAATTACAGTTAGTTCAGTTTTCTCCAAAGTTCTTGAAATGTTAATGATTCCGGACTCCCCTGTCTCGGACAGTCAGTATGGCTTTAGAGCTGGCCGTGGAGCTGACTTTTGTGTAAATATGGTTCATGGTATTATTTCCCATTCAAAATGGAAAGGTAGTACATTATATGTCTGTATTGGAAGCAGAGAAATGCTTAAACAAAATTTGGCACAATGCCCTCTTGGCTAAACTGTACCATCTGTTACCTATTCACCATTGGTTACGGGTTTAGTATGGTAAACTTCGTGCCCAGGTACGGTGGAATGGTCTGTATAGCTCCACTTTTAATGTTTCGAGAGGTACCAGGCAGGGTAGCCTATGGTCACCATTGTTTTTTAATATTTTTATTAATGATTTGTTGGATGAACTGTTCGTTTATGACTCCTCCTGTGTTATAATTGGGCGTTGTAAGATGAACTCATTTGCGTACGGTGATGATATAGCGTTGCTCAGCTATACTGTCCCTGGTCTCCAGAGGCTAATTGACAAATGTGATAGATATGCTGAGAACACGGTCGCAGACACGTCGATCGAGAACATCCCAAAGATGCTCTATGGGCGACATGTCCGGCGAATACGCAGGCCAGTCCAGAACTGGAATGTGCTCTGCTTCACGGAACTGCATGCAGACCGCTCTGGTGGACATCCCTGCATCCAGCATGCCAATGGCACGTTCCCACATGACCTGAGACATCTGAGGCATGATGACTTTTGACAAAATTTGACATTTTGGGGTGGCCTTTTATTGTCCCCAGTAAAAGGAGTGTCTGGGTACTGCTCATTCTGTCTGATCACCGTCTGGAAATGCCACACCCATGTACTGAGTGAAATCACTGCATCACTGAGCAAATGCTCTCTGACAGAGAGATGGATTAAAAAATGGTACACAAATCAAGAGAAATATCCCTATTGTACAAGTAAAAGTCAGCATATGCTCACTTAGAGTTTACTCCATGTGGCATCAATATTTGACATGGGGCGTTTATATTTTTGTTCAGTGTAAATAAAATCCAGATGCAGCTATTGGAGTCATCCCAGCGCCTTGTCATGCGCTTCCTGGGTATTGGTAAACGACATCACCACTCCAAAATTTTGTCTGCCTTAAGAATTCCTAAAATTGGTGACTTAATTGTTTAGCGGTCAGTGAAACTGTATCACGGATCTCCAAAGTGGCGTCTGCTGCTCGGGACATTTGTGTCCATTCGTTAGCCGAGTATCTGACGTATGGAGTGACTGCTCCTGGTTCCCTGGTCACTCGTGTGGCTGCTTCTGGGATTTCACCGTTAAAGGCGTTCTTCTCTCCCATGTCTGTACCTGCTTTGTCTAACAGTTCGGACGAAGTGTTTGACTCTCTGCTGACTCTGTTCCTGCCCCCCCACTATAATAATAGGAACAGTGTGTAGTTTAAAACATTGGGCCACTTGACCAAGGCTTTTTAGAGTAATATTTTGTTTGATCTGAATGTGTTTTTTATCTATGTATTTTATCTTCATTTTATGGAGGTTAATTAAACCAAGAATAGTTTCAAAACAAACTAGGGTCAAGCTGAAAGCAACTAAACAAATTCAATAAAGCAACAAAAAAACAAGACAAGGAAAAGCAAACACTAAACACAAGATAAACTACAAAGCTACACCCTCCCAGCCAAGGTCTTCACAGTTCTACCGAGTCCAGTACACAAACAATCTCACAACAGCATTGAAATTCCCAGGAATAACATTAAAAAAATGCTGTCTGGCCCGTTGGAATCTTCCATGGGCTTCTCCAGGCCTTTTATGCTCTGGCCTGACAGGATGATTGGAGATCCTGCGTCCAATCGGATACAGACACCATGGCACTAGAGAAGGGGCAAGTCCTAGGCAGAGGTAAGAAGGGGGAAGAAAGCAAAAAACAAGCCACAGCTGTAACAAATGCCACAAACACCTGATAACCCGACTGCCAGCCCCATTCAGTACATTTATGTTAGCTGACAATAAAAAGGTGAGAAATCATGATCAAGGATTATGATGAGAAATAAGCTCCTGGATTCAGCAAACTGAGAGTTGTGATTTAAGCCATCACGTCAATAATGAGGCACGACAAAACATCTTATTTATAATTTTCTGTCTAGGGCACAAACCACTGGGGTTATCATTCAGAAAATATAGCTGTGCTCTAACATTGCAGAGCTTCTTGGTGAAAGCTAACGTTTATGTTTGGAAAACAGCGATTACTGAAGCTGGCTGTAACTAATGCCGGCATATCTTATAAATTCAGTCAGTGTATCATGCAACGGTAACACTTGAGAATGGATTACTTCATTATACATATAATATATAATGATATAAATGCGAGCTTCGCACATTATAAGTGTGAAGTCTCTTAAGCCTGTTGTTGAGCTCTAGTCTTGTATAGACTTAGTAACTGTGTTTTCGCATATGTCTAAACTCTATACTTTAAGCTCTGTAACTATTGTAAATGTTCAGTGCATTACTATTATATATTTAGGAATCACGTTTCCTGTTTTGTTTGTATTCTGTCTAATCAGCCTTTGCTGCGCTGCAAGCACGGCATAATAAAAACCCTGATTCATCTTCGCATCTGAATCCCATTTCACAGTTACTGTTTTTCTGTGCACTCCATTCGGTGCTCAGAAAAAGCCCTTACAATAGGTGGACTTTGCATCAAATCAATTGACAGAGTAGGGAATGAATTGTAGCGCTGACTGGAGTGAAGTTTTGGACAGAATCAGAGGCAAAATAAAAAACCAGTGATTGGCAGAATGGTGACTAAAAGACAGCAAGGCACTGGGGGAAATTCAAAAACTGAAAGCTCATGAAACAAAGGAAATCAAAGCACTGTGAATACATACTCGGAAAGAGGATCATATGAAACAGAACAAAAGAAGTTGAGACGAATTTGCACAGAGAGGAGAAAAAAGAGTTTAAATTACTGGAGGAGTAATCAGGGGAACAGGGGAGCAGAGAGGGGCGTGGTTACAAACAAGGAAATTAGAAACAATGAGGGCAGAGAGCGGGGACGGTAAGACGAGAGGAATAGGGAAGATAAACAGTGGAGACAAGAATGCAAAGACAATAACTAATTAACGGAGGCAGGCACAAAAAAAAAACAGAAAATAACTACAAAAAAACGATAGCAGAAATGGGGAATACTGACAATAATGACACAAAGCAAACCACAAAATACATTCAGAAATGGTTCTGGGACGAGATCGGTGTTCTGCAATGACCATCTTAATCAACAGACCCCAATCCAATCGAAAACCTGCAGGCTGAACTGAAGAGGGCAGTTGGTAAGTGCAAACCCTGGGATGTGACTGATCATGAAAGGATCTGCTTGAAGGAATGGTCCAAAATCCTGCAAAATGTGTGCCTTATCCTTGTCGAGCACAGGAAATGACTCCATGCAGTCGTCCTTCCCAGGGATGGTTACATCGAGTTCTAAACCAGGTGTTCCCATAATTATGAAACCTTAATTTTGGTGAATTTGCACATTTATTAAATGAATGTTCGATTTTGGTTGGTTCCATTTATAAATAAATAAACTTATTTTTCATATCTTGGCATTTTGAGTTTATCTCTATAAAGGTATAATTTATTTTTTTTATAGGATTTTTAGTTAATTTTCATTCAGGGCTCTCAATCATTCAGGAGCCCACTGTTCCTGATATAAGATGGCTGACCTTTTATAACCATTTATAAATCTGTCATTAAACACGTATTATCACCTGCTGTTAAATTATATCTTTTCATCAGCCTTACTTTTACTAATTATTACAGGCTTTGCACCTCTGTTTGAAACATATAGCCTGTAGTACTCACTGATGTGATCCTTTACAACTCATTAAAAATAGTACAATTTTGCTAATTTATGTCGTTACTCTTTTGTAAATACCAAAGGAAACAAACTGTACTATTTTTTGCAGAGTACTTTTGTGTCAAACTTTTATTTTGCAACCCTTTAATTAAAAAAAAATGAGTGGAGGTAAAATCATCCAACTCTTCATTCTATGGATTGGTGAATATTAGGGTACAGTCACACACTCAGGGCTAGTTCTATTCTGGGGTGCAGTCACACACATGGGGTTCAGGTCTGTATTGAGGTACAGTCTCACACTTGAGGTTCAGGTCTATACTGGGGTACAGTCGCACACTCAGGGTTTAGGTCTATACTGGGGTACAGTCGCACACTCAGGGTTTAGGTCTATACTGGGGTACAGTCTCACATTAAGGATTCAGGTTTATTTTGGGGCTTAGTCGCACCCTTTGGGTTCAGGTCTGTATTGGGGTACAGTCACACACTTTGGGCTCAGGTCTGTATTGGGGTGCAGTCACACACTCGGGGCTCAGGTCTGTATTGGGGTGCAGTCACACACTTTGGGCTCAGGTCTGTATTGGGGTGCAGTCACACACTCGGGGCTCAGGTCTGTATTGGGGTGCAGTCACACACTTGGGGTTCAGGTCTGTATTGGGGTGCAGTCACACACTTGGGGTTCAGGTCTGTATTGGGGTACAGTCGCAGCCTTCGGGTTCAGTTCTATATTGGGGTGCAGACACACACTCGGGGTTCAGGTCTGTATTGGGGTGCAGTCATACACTCGGGGTTCAGGTCTGTATTGGGGTACAGTCACACACTTGGGGCTCAGGTCTGTATTGGGGTACAGTCACACACTCGGGGCTCAGGTCTGTATTGGGGTACAGTCACACACTCGGAGCTCAGATCTGTATTGGGGTGCAGTCACACACTCGGGGTTCAGGTCTGTATTGGGGTACAGTCGCAACCTGCGGGTTCAGTTCTATATTGGGGTGCAGACACACACTCGGGGTTCAGGTCTGTATTGGGGTGCAGTCACACACTCGGAGCTCAGGTCTGTATTGGGGTGCAGTCACACACTCGGGGTTCAGGTCTGTATTGGGGTACAGTCGCAACCTTCGGGTTCAGTTCTATATTGGGGTGCAGACACACACTCGGGGTTCAGGTCTGTATTGGGGTGCAGTCATACACTCGGGGTTCAGGTCTGTATTGGGGTACAGTCACACACTTGGGGCTCAGGTCTGTATTGGGGTACAGTCACACACTCGGGGCTCAGGTCTGTATTGGGGTACAGTCACACACTTGGGACTCAGGTCTGTATTGGGGTGCAGTCACACACTCGGAGCTCAGGTCTGTATTGGGGTACAGTCACACACTTGGGGTTCAGGTCTGTATTGGGGTACACTCACACACTCGGGGTTCAGGTCTGTATTGGGGTGCAGTCACACACTCGAGGTTCAGGTCTGTATTGGGGTACAGTCACACACTCGGGGCTCAGGTTTGTATTGGGGTACAGTCACACACTTGGGGCTCAGGTCTGTATTGGGGTGCAGTCACACACTCGGGGTTCAGGTCTGTATTGGGGTACAGTCACACACTCGGGGTTCAGGTCTGTATTGGGGTACAGTCACACACTTGGGGCTCAGGTCTGTATTGGGGTGCAGTCACACACTTGGGGCTCAGGTCTGTATTGGGGTGCAGTCACACACTTAGGGTTCAATTTTATATTGGGGTACAGTCGCACACTTGGGGTTCTAGTCTGTATTGGGGTACAGTCGCCTACTCGGGGTTCAGGTCTGTATTGGGGTGCAGTCACACACTTGGGGCCCAGGTCTGTATTGGGGTGCTGTCACACACTTGGGGTTCAGTTCTGTATTGGGGTGCAGTCACACACTTGGGGCCCAGGTCTGTATTTGGATGCCGTCACACACTTGGGGTTCAGTTCTGTATTGGGGTGCAGTCACACACTCTGGGGTCAGGTCTGTATTGGGGTGCAGTCACACACTCAGTGTTCAGTTCTATTTTGGGGTGCAGTCACACAGTTGGGGTTCAGTTCTGTATTGGGGTGCAGTCACACACTCAGGCTTCAGGACTGTATTAGGGTGCAGTCATACACTCGGGGTTCAGGTCTGTATTGGGGTGCAGTCACACACTCGGGGTTCAGGTCTGTATTGGGGTGCAGTCACACACTCGGGGTTCAGGTCTGTATTGGGGTGCAGTCACACACTCGGGGCTCAGGTCTGCATTGGGGTACAGTCACACACTCGGGGTTCAGGTCTGTATTGGGGTGCAGTCACACACTCCGGGTTCAGGTCTGTATTGGGGTACAGTCACACACTCCGGGTTCAGGTCTGTATTGGGGTGCAGTCGCACACTCGGGGTTCTAGTCTGTATTGGGGTACAGTCGCCTACTCGGGGTTCAGGTCTGTATTGGGGTG
The DNA here is from genome assembly GCA_029692085.1 of Gymnothorax javanicus. Lineage (NCBI taxonomy): Eukaryota > Metazoa > Chordata > Actinopteri > Anguilliformes > Muraenidae > Gymnothorax > Gymnothorax javanicus. The sequence goes on from CM056193.1 coordinate 8,107,085, forward strand.
CAGTCACACACTTGAGGTTCAGGTCTGTATTGGGGTGCAGTCACACACTCGGGGTTCAGGTCTGTATTGGGGTACAGTGACACACTCGGGGTTCAGGTCTGTATTGGGGTACAGTACCACACTCGAGGTTCAGGTCTGTATTGGGGTGCAGTCACACACTCGAGGTCCAGGTCTGTATTGGGGTGCAGTCACACACTCGGGGTTCAGGTCTGTATTGGGGTGCAGTCACACACTTGGGGCTCAGGTCTGTATTGGGGTACAGTCACACACTTGGGGCTCAGGTCTGTATTGGGGTACAGTCACACACTTGGGGCTCAGGTCTGTATTGGGGTGCAGTCACACACTCGGAGCTCAGGTCTGTATTGGGGTACAGTCACACACTTGGGGTTCAGGTCTGTATTGGGGTACACTCACACACTCGGGGTTCAGGTCTGTATTGGGGTTCAGTCACACACTCGAGGTTCAGGTCTGTATTGGGGTGCAGTCACACACTCGAGGTTCAGGTCTGTATTGGGGTGCAGTCACACACTCGGGGTTCAGGTCTGTATTGGGGTGTAGCCATTCTCTGACTGGCAGCACAAAATTCATCAGAGTGGAAACGGACAGCGATATTTTTAAAACAATGATCTGTGTGTAACCATGGAGACTACTTTTGAAGTTGGCCGATGCATTTTATAATTATCTCGTGAACAGTTGTTCATAATGCCATTAATTGCCCTATTCATGCTAAGTGGTTAAATTTTTGTGGCTTTTATATTTTACCCAAAGTATTGTTATGTCTTAAAAGCCAAGTCTGCCCATCTCTTTTCTCTTTGGGAATAACAAGTATGAACTAATGAATCTACAGCGAATCTACAGCTTTTTACGTGAAACAAGATAACTAGTTATGATAAAACCATAATTAATTCAGTTAAAAGTGAACGCATTTGGCCAGAATTATATTTCTGGCATTTAGAAAATACTTAACCAGAGTGATATGTGCAGCTTAAATTTTTGCAATACATTTATAAAGCAGGACGCTTTGCTGGAGCGATTGAGGTTAGATACCGAGGTGAACGCTAGAACTTCAGCTGTCACCACTGGGATTTGACAGGGTAAAAGCAGGGGATCTGGTGTCCACCTGGCCCAGGTGAACACAGATTGTGATGAAAAGACTAATTTGTGTCCAATATAATGAACTCAATGTAAATGTTTCATCATATTGCATTTCAGAGCACAAACATAAATGAGCATATTGGTTACAAATGGGCTTTACCTGGGCACCTGGATGGAGAGAACTGTAGCTCTGGAGATGGTCAAAGTGGTTGTGTGCTACCAGACTTCATTTAATCTCTGCCGTGGCATCTGTGTGTGTGTGTGTGTGTGTGTGTGTGTGTGTGCGCGTGTGCGTGCGCGCGCGCGTGTGTGTGTGTGTGTGTGTGTGTGTGTGTGTGTGTGTTTGTGTGTTCTTGTACTTGCTACGTACTGAGGACCAGCATGAGTTTTTAACCAACAAAGGCAAAAGTTTTTTTTGGGAAGTAGGACAACTCTACAAAGGCAAATTAGGTCCTTAACTCTGGGGTAAGGTTAGAATTGGGACTTATTAGGTTAGGGTTTGGGGGTAAGGTTAGAATTAGGGATAGGTTAAGGTTAGGTTTAGGGTTTGGGGTAAGGTTAGAATTAGGGATAGGTTAAGGTTAGGGTAAGGGTTGGAGGTAAGGTTAGAATTAGGGATAGGTTAAGGTTAGGGTAAGGGTTTGGGGTAAGGTTAGAATTAGGGATAGGTTAAGGTTAGGGTAAGGGTTTGGAGGTAAGAATTAGAATTAGGGATAGGTTTAGGGGTTGGGGGTAAGGGTTAGGGGATAGGTAAGGTTAGAATTAGGAGATAGGTTAGGGGTTAGGTTAGGGTAAAGGTTTTGGTGGTAAGGTTAGAATTAGAGATAGGTTAAGGTTAGGGTAAGGGTTTTTGGGGTAAGGTTAGAATTGGATAGGTTAAGGTTAGGGTAAGGGTTAGTGGTAAGGTTAGAATTAGGGATAGGTTGAGGTTAGGGTAAGGGTTTGGGGTAAGGTTAGAATTAGGGATAGGTTAAGGTTAGGGTAAGGGTTTGGGTAAGGTATACATTGCTTATTTTTAAGATTTGGGAAAGGCTGAAGAGACACAGGAAAAATGAATGGAAGTCAATGTAATGTCCTCACAAAGATATAAGTACAAGGGTGTGTGTGTGTGTGTGTGCGCGCGCGCGCGTGAGTGCGTGTGCATGTGCATGTGTTTGCGTGTGTGTGTATATGTGTCTGTGCGGAGTATCTATGTGAATGCTTCATATTAAACGTCTTCTATACTCTGCATCAGACTGCATTCTGCTGGAAATCATTACACTCTGTTTTAGTTTACATTGGTTTCCTATAAAGGTTACAAAAAAGGCTTGATAGGTAATTGAAAAACTTGAGTAATTGCTGTTCTTTGCTTTTATTAAGGCAAGATGGACCTGAGAACAATTCCATAAAAACACTTACAAAATTGTAAAATAACTGATAAATCCAGCCTGCGTTTAGCCAGTGTGTGCGTGTGTGGGTGTGTGTGTGTGTGTTTGTGTCTGTGTAAGCATTGATTCTGTCATTACTATAAGGTGTATGAGTGTATGTGTGTGTGTATGTGTGTGTGCGTGTGAGTGGGAGTGTATTGTGTAAGCATTGAGTCTATCATTGCGGTGAGCTGTGCACATGTGTGTGCGTGTGTGCATGTGCGTAAGCATTGAGTCTATCATTACTGTGAGCTGTGTACTTGTAATAGAGGCAAAGGAATGGAAAGTTTAGATAAATAGCGAGCGAAAGGGGTTACGACACGCATCTCAATGGGCGATTAATGCTCCTCCATGTTGGGCAGGAATTCTTTTTTATTTCCTCTTTGTATGAACAATAAACATTTTACCGAGTGGGAGTGATCCCTAATTATATATTACGGTTCGAGCAATTAATCTTTCCCTGGGCATTGAGTGTTAAAGGAATTACAGTTTGTCAAAATCAATTGCTAATAAATTTACTCCCACTTTCCCTAAAACTCTTTACTGTTTGTTTTTTTTTTTTTTAGTTTGTCGGTTGGAATGGCAAAAAGGAGCATAAAATCCAAAATATTTGAACACCTGAGCCATCTGTGAGGTGACAGTGTTTCTCATTGCACCGACCTCTTGCCCTTAGATTTAACGGTAATATACATATAAATTAGTGTAGGTTCATGCGGGAAAATATGAAAGATAAAATGGACTAACTTGAGTGGACAGCTCTGTAGTATGTTTGATATGTCAGGATCTTCCAGGTGAAACAAAGATTGTCTAATTTCATTACTTCAAAACAACATTACACTGCACATAAAAACATGTTGAGCTGTTATGAGTAAGAAATTTCATTCTGAGTGTCTGCAATTTGAAAAATACTCACAGGTTAATGGGGTGGTCACACATAAGTTAGCCTCCGTAGCTATCCGTACGGGGGGGATTACCGAAGCCCAGACTACGAAGAAGTACTTTAACTTACTTTACCATACTTTAACTTAATGATGTACAGGCTAGCCTGGTACACCGTAGTTAGACGTTGTTAGACGTACTGACAGCCGTAGTGTAACGTAGTAGCGCTAAATTGCCTGTAGATTCACGCCAAATTGGTTGATCATGGGGTACGCTACGTTTGGCTATGGTAGGCTACGGTTGTTACTACGGTAAACTACGTGTAAGTGCATTAAACTAAATTACTGCTACGTTAATAAAAATGCCCCCTACTGTGGCTATCTTTTGAACATGTCCAACAGCTAAACCTCCGCGCACGGTTTTCTCATGTTATTGGCCAAGTTAACAGGTAGCCACGGATGGCTACGGATTGCTACAGTGCACCACGTTCGGCTACGTTAGGCTACGAGGCTTCCACTATGCTTAACTACGTTATTTAATGTATGTGACCACTCCATTAGAGGTGCACCAGCAACTGAAAAGCTCTGCATTTTTTTGAATTACATTGTGACAGATATTTGATATTAAAAGCGTATATGCAACTCCCCTGGACTTTGTAGGAAAAAGAAAAAATAAAGTAAATAAAAATAGTTTATAATGAGTATGTTGATGTTAATTAAAATAAAATTTTCAGTTTGAAACCCTCTCTATACTCTGTTTTTTTTAGTCAGCAATATCTGCATGCATATCCCTCCACTTAAGTTGGGTAAATACGTCTTATTTTTCTCAAAAACATTAGCCACAATTATTGGACCCCCTTTATTTTATTTTATTTTTAATCTAATTTTAAAATATTCCCTCTGCTCCTGTTGTGTGTAATGAGGTTTGAGGAGACAGAGCAAGGCATTTGAGACCATTCCTCTGCACAGAATCTCTCCAGAGCCATCAGATTCCTGAGTCCACATTCTTGATCTCTCCTCTATCATCCTGCCCCACTCGTTCTTACTGGGTCTTGGTCAAGGAAGTGAGAAGGGCATGGCAAAGGGTGCATCTCAAAGCCTAGCCTGCATCCTTCAAAGGCTGCATTTTTAGGGATTGTCACTTAATTCCATCTGCCAAACTGACATGACGTTATTTCATCTCGGTTCAGCAGCTTTGGTATAAGCAATTCGTCACTGGTTTCCCTAACCCTAACCTTAACTCTAACCCCTAACTCTAAACCTAGCCCCAAACCTAACCCTAACTCTGTTATTTATTCTTATCCCTAACCCTAAATGTTAGTTTGCCAGGTGGAAGTATGTGACAAACCCTAAAAATGCAGCCATTGGGTGCATCTCAAAGCATCGGCTGCAGCCTTCGCAGGCTGCATTTTTAGGGGTCCTCACTTAATTCCATTCGCCAAACTGACATGACATCATTTAATCTCTGTTAAACTGCTTTGGTTTAAGCGAGTCGTCACTGGTTTCCCAAACCGTAACCTTAACTCTAACCCCAAACCCTAAACCTAGCCCCAAACCTAACCCCAACTCTAAATTTAACATTATCCCTAACCCTAAAAGTCAGTTTGACAGATGGAAGTGAATGACGACCCCTAAAAATGCAGCCTTCGCAGGATGCAGCCTATGCTTTGAGACACACCCAAAGTCTTGATTTTTGTGTAGATTTTGATGCGTGCTTTACTCACTGAAGGAGGAGGGGTATTGTGTTTAGTGTCATTAATGGGTCTGTCTGTGTGTCTGTCAGCAGTGTAGTGTAAATGTGGTTTGATTTAAATTGCACTATATTTTCATGAAAGGTGTACAATGGTCTATACAATGGTCTAAGGATCACCTGATTAAATTTGGGACCTAATTGGGTCAAGATCACTGAAAAATCAAAAAATGTTGAAAAGGTCTGCCTTTGGTGGGTAATGTTGAGCCTGTCACCACGTGTTTGAATAATTGTACTGATGGATGATCCATCCATGGTCAATTTTAAGCTTTCGGGCAGATGTAGGCAGGTGCTTGGAGGAATCCATAATATCATGAGTCATTATAAGTTGTTCAGGGCCTTTAGGGGAAAAACAGCCCCAACAACATCACAGATTCACCACCATACTTCACAGAGGTGATAGGTTCTTATGGAATCTTCATTTTACACCAGGCCCACCTCTAGTATTTATTGCCAAAGAGCTCTGTTTTGGTCTCATCTGACCATAAAACCCATTCCCATGTGGCATTTCAGCATCATGTGGTAAACTGCAGAAGGACCCTCTTTTTTTAAGCAAACAAAGTTTTGTTTCACTAGTAACCTTCCCAAATATCTTGTAGATATATACATTGTTCTGATTGTAGTTCTGGCGACTTTCTCACTCCAAGAGATAATTAATGTCCAATTAATGTCCACAATTCCTCAGAAGTGATCACTTGCGTTTCCATTACCTTTTATAAAATTCTGCATGATCAGTCCCTTCTCAGATAGATTTTCAACATTGTCAAATGCCTTAGACTTCTTAATTGTTGTTATGATATTCAAATTGGGCATTTTCAATGATTAGGCTATTTTTTGCCTGTCATTTTCCCATTTGTGAAGCTCGACTACTGTCTGTCGCATATCTTTGCTGTCTTCTTTTGATTGATCCATGGTGACAGATGTCGAAGGGAAACCGGCCCACGTGTCACCTCATATTTACACCGCAGGAAGACCCCAGGGTCATAGGAGACCTTTTCAGCTTCCCTTGTAATTATTGTAAACTTGAAGTAAAATATGAATGACAATATGCTTTGATGAGATGTTTTAAATAAGATTTTCCGGGGGTGCAAATGAAAGTGGCCAAAATGTTTTCGGTTCCTCAACCAGGAGCTGGTGAGTGGTGTTAACTGGACCCTGGGAGAAACGCCAGGCTGGACGTAGATTAATTTACGAACTCCGCGCATGTCTGCCCAGATCAGGCAAATCATGATTCCGAGGGGGAAAAAAACTTTAGGATTCTATCATCCGAACAACTGCACGTGCTGACGTCAGGCTCGCAGCGCGCGACCCGTGCCCCTAGTGAAGACAGCGCGCGCTTCTGTCCCGTCTCTTGCAGAAACGGCGGCTCGGAGGGAGATGACCGATTGCGTGCGGCTGCGTGTGGATCTGCTCTTGAACACCGGTGGCAGAGGACTAACATACAACGAGAGGCGCGAGAGCTCAATTCCCATTTCAGTTAATGCGGCACCACAGTATCCCGGGGAGGCGAGTTGCATCTTGACGGAATAAACCGCAAGAAACTGTATTCAAATAATTGAATTATTAAACCGACAAGGATAGATTTGGAATACAGCATTCCCGACGAAAGGGACGTTTAGTGGATTTGCCAAGTACCAGCTTTCCCAACGTCTTACTGTTGATATTGTATTTTAACATGCTGGATGTGTGTGCGCTATTTTTGCTTTTTCGTTTGATTTTATCTGCTGTGTTCTGATAGCCTGCACATATTTCCGTGAACCTCGTTTCGTTATTCTGTGCCTTTGGCTGCATGCCTGTGAGTGTGCTTTCTCTCGGAAGTCATTGAGGGTACAACAGGGTTTTTTTTTTTTTTTTTACTCAATGGTACAACGAGAAGGTTTGGCGCTGCTCTAAATCCTAGGAAGTCAAAGATGGGAGACTTCGCGCTGATCAACGAACCCGACCAGCTGACGTCTCAGAATTACTCCTGCTAACGGCGATAAGGTATGCAGTTTGTCTGTTCGATTCATACTGTGCCATCATTTCTGGCTATTAATTTCCTACCTGTCTGAGTACATTTCAGTGGCTGTGATGTGAGAGCAGTTGCGGCTGCCGAAGTACTATGATCACGGCTCTGGGCTGTATATGAGTGATTGCGCTATTTATCCATGCTCACCTACACCTTAATTGTCACATTGTCGGTTACACATAAATTAATAGCTTGCGAATTAAATGGTGAAAGTGAAATCCATCAATCATAAAGCAAGAACTGGCCTCGGCAACTGTGTGACAGAGCGGTCGCGTGCCATCTCAGGCGTCTTTTGCATTGAACGGGGCGCGTGTGTGCATGCATGTGTGTGGGTGGTTGTGTGTGTTCAATAGCCTACCCCCAAATTGGCTATAATTGTATAGGCCTACCGTCGGAGGGCAAAACAGATCTGTATCTTTCTCCGTGTTAATTGCCGTGCAGCCTTGTCGCCGAGTAAGAGCAGGAAGAGTTCTCTGCGCTCAGCCGCTGAAACGCGTGCACGGAATGATAACAAGTCCCCCGTATTGTATAAGGACGCTGCGCGTTCGAGGGTCATTTCGCGATGGAGAAGCAGCGATATAAACTTATTTTTGGCTGACACCATTGTCTTTGAAATTTAACACCTCCCTTGTATGATTCGAATGTGGACAATGATGCAAATACTGAGAAATATGTGGCTTATGGAGCAGCTTCCGTTATTTCTTTTCAAATGATGTTGGAAAAAACCTTTAATATGTTTTTCACCTCGTCTAAAGTCTCTGTTTGCGGTGATGGTAGACATTAAATCATGTTTTTTACGAGATGAACGAATTTCCTAAAATGCTCATGATGAACTGACACCTGGCAGTAGGGACGGATTTGCGGCTTCAAACGTGTTCTTTGGCGCCCGCTGTAGTCATTTCCCTTGGTCTGGGGGTGGGGGTTGCTCTTTGGAAGTCATGCTGCTTTTCTCTCCAAAAATTCCCGACACTAAAGAAACCCGAATCGCTAATTATGTTCACGAGGCCATATAATTCGCTGACCACTGAGTCCACACACAGGGCCCTCGCGCTGTGCAGGTGTATTGATCTGTGCTTTTGCCCAAAAAACGAGCGCTTTGATGACCGGCACCCTATAGCGCTCTTTGTGGTCTGTGCCTGCCCTTAATTTGCGTGGAGTCGATGAACTCTAATCCATAATTAGATACTGGCGGAATGAACTTGGCTTATACATTATGCTCAGGAATTTATTATACAAATTGCTATTTCTTGCATGTATTTATCCGCCTTCCCGTTAATGAGCACTGTTCTATTACCTAGCCCATGGGATTGTTCGCTATTTCTCTTAATCCCTCATTTGCCTATCCAGGTTTAGTTTATGGCACTCCATATTCCAGGCTTGATCCCATGGACTTTCAGGGAGGCAGGCACTCATGAATATTAATCACTTCGACCCGTTACCTGCTGTTTAGATACACTGAGAATCACTGCTGCTGCCAATAATTCATAACCTCAGTACAAGCTGAGGGCGTGGTAGTTTATAAATATTAATGAGCTTAGTGTCTGATTAACTCAGTGCTCACCGGCGCGAAAAAAAAAGGTATAACCCTGATATAACATTTTGCAGCACTCCACTTGAACCCCTTGACATGGTCATTACAGAACTGCCATATTCATGGCTCAAGAACTGTTGCAAGATGGCAGGTGATCAGAGATTTGAGTTAATATCAAATGCCAAGGAACTGAACTTTTATTGACAAATTTTATGACTGTCAAAACATACAACCCCAATTCCAAAAAAGTTGGCACACCATGAACAACGCACATAATATCAAAAATGACTGATTTGAAAATTCCATCCTCCCTCTACTGCTTTCAGTGCAGTACAGCTACATGAAATTTTAATGTTCAACCATATGAATTTAATTTCTTACGGGAAATATGCAACTTGATGACTGCAACAGAGTCCAGAACAGGCACAGTCAATAGCTTGCCTCTGTGTAATGTCACAGTGTCTTTTAATCACACCCATTGAGTGTTTGGGAACTTTAGACAATAGTGGGTCAAAACTTAGAAGTGGAATTTTCCCCTATTCCTCCGTTTTGCAGGTCTTCAGCTGCATAATTGTTTGCAGCCTTCATTGTGGTATATTTCACATCATAATATACCATACATTCTCAATCAAAGACAGATCAGGACCGCAGTCAGGCCAGTCTAGCACTACCAGTCTAGTTTATGCGGCTCTGCTCTTGTAATCTGTGCAGAATCTGGTTTGATGTTGTCTTGCTGGAAACTGCAGGAATTTCCCTGGAAAAGACGATATTTAGATGGCAGCATATGTTGCTCCAAAATGTATACTTATCTTTCCAGAATATTGGCACCCTTGTAACTGTGCAAGTCACCCATGTCTTGTGCACTGATACACCCCCATGCTAACTCAGACACTGGCTCTTTGTTTTTCAAAAAATACCCAAAAATGTTGGACCACAAAACATGTTTCCACTGTGCTACTGTCAATTTCAGATGACACTGTGCATAGAGATTCATGAGCCCATGCTGTGATTTCCTGTTTAGTTTCCTGAGTTTTTAATTTCGTGACGTCTGAGGGATTGAAGATCACGTGCATTCAGAAGTGGTTTTCAGCCTTGCCCTTTATGCACTAAGACTCAACTGGATTCCCTCAATCTTTTAATTATAATACGCACTGTAGAGGGTGAATTGATCAAAATCCTATTGATTGGTCTTTTGCAAAGGCCGTCCTCATAGTGACGGATTAAAAGCTTATACTACAGCTGTTAGCAAATTGGTTATGCTCGGCCCATTTTTGATCTTGAGTGACGAGACCTTTTTTGGAGTCTCCTTTTGCATAATATTCGAGTAGCTGACCTGTTTATCGTCACCTGTTTTAAGATCAGCTCATTTATTGCAACTTGTTACATCATTATTGGCCCTAAGTTGCCAGCTTTTTTGGAGTCTGTGGCAGTCATCAAATTTGAAATAAGCGAACACAATTTCAACAAACAGTCGAACTCACAAGTTAATTAATTAAATAGCGTGTTGTCGTGTTTTGAATGTAGTAGAGGGTGATGGGACCTTTCCAATCACTCCTTTTTGATTTTATTTGCATTGTCCATAATGTGCGTACTTTTTCTGGTTTGATGTTGTACACCAGTAAAATATGACAGGATTATGAAGTCTCACAGAAACTGTCATCTTCTACCCTGCCATCTTAGTTGTATGTATGGCAGTGTGCGGTTATATTTCAGAGGTTTTGAGTGAAGTGCCTTCGAACATTTTACTGTGGTGCCTGGCTTTTGGAGAGTGACTTATATAAAGTTGTTGATGGAACAGCAGGGCCTGAGGAGACAAATCCATGAATCGATGTCGACCAAACCACAGCTCGTTTTCTCTACTTTTAAACACTGTTTATTTTGTTTGCTTGTTTCAGTCGCCCACTTTCTTGATGTGAGTTACTGCCAGTTTTGCTGGTTTCAGTCACACAGGCGCTGCTCATTGCTAAGCTGGCTGGTTGATGTCCTTAAGCACTCTGTCTGGCAACTACTCAGATTTGCGATGGTCGTGGAGCATTTTGGATTTTGTGTCCAAAAGTGGTGATTCCCAAACTTTTTCTCAAGTACCACAGCTGGATCCATGCATTTGATGGGTTCCACCACAAGCATGTGCGATTAAAATACTTCGCTTGTAAACTCATCCTTTGGTTGAGTTGTTTTCATGTCCTCCCCCTGAATGTGTCAGACCTCTCTGGGTACTCTGGCTTTGTCCCATGGTCCGAAGACACGAGCAGCTCACTTGCAAAAAAAGATGTAAATCTCATTGTGACCAATCAGGCTGAATAAAGGAGAACTGAATGAAAAAAGATAAGGAACCTGGACCAAAGAGGCTTATGAGAGTGTGGCCCGTATCAGCCTCATCAGATTTCCTTCCCTCCCTCGGCAATAAATTAAGTTGTATTTTGCTGCTGAGTTTCTGAGATTCCTATCTGAGCAGATTGGCTGGGATAGCCTGTGAAGCTCGATTAGTACTGACTGCGGGAGGCCCTGTGGAATCAAGCGGAACCCGAGCCTGCATTCTGACAGTGCGCACTGAGGGGTTCTGCTCAGCGTGGGTTTTCTTTAGAGTGGGTTCTCTTTGGAGGGTTTACTCTCATTGGGTTCCCCTTTCTGCTGTCTTTGGGTTCTGCTTGGTGTGGGTTCTCCTCACTATGGGATCTCCTTAAAATAGGGTGTAATCTCTTTGGGTTCTCCTTTGTGTAGGTTCTGCTCTTTCTGGGTTCTCCACAGTGTGAGTTCTCCTCACTATGGGTTCTTCTTAGACTAAAGAATGGTGTCTTAAGGCTTTCCTTTGTGTAGGTTCTGCTCTCTCTGGGTTCTCCTCAGTGTGGGTTCTCTGAGTACCTGTTTGGCTTTTTATAATCGAAGGCACCAAGGTCGCTGCATTACTTGATATCCCATGCAGCGGTCTGTTCGTTCTCTACTCTCAGGTGAGTTTTACCTGGGACTCCTCCGCTGACTCAAACCTTCATATACACCCTTCCAGTTGTGTGTGTGTGTGTGTTCATATGGTAGTCGCTTTTCCTTTTGGCTTATAAGTCCCCGATCATGCTGTATTTTTAAGGTTATATAGTCTTCGTCACAGAACCACTAACAGACCCAAGAACAGAAAAAAAAAAACATTGTTATTCAATGACTTGAAGTCAGAAGTCCAGGATCAGGTTCAGCAAAGAGATCAATGGGAAGCAGGTGGATAATAATCGAGGGACACTCTGTTTTGAGAGCAGGGCAAACAGAAAGATAGGGGGCAGGGTGGTAAAGGCCCATGGGGCAGGCGAGGGTCAAAGGGGAAGATGAGTGTAACACTTGAATGCAGGCAGGGAAAGAGGGGGCAGACACATGAACACAGGCAGGGAAACAGGGGGCAGACACATGAACACAGGCAGGGAAACAGGGGGCAGACACATGAACGCAGGCAGGGAAACAGGAGGCAGACACATGAGCACAGGCGGGGAAACAGCGGGCAGACACATGAGCACAGGCAGGGAAACAGGGGGCAGACACATGAACACAGGTAGGGAAACAGGGGGCAGACACATGAACACAGGTAGGGAAAGAGGGGGCAGACACATGAATACAGGCAGGGAAACAGGGGGCAGACACATGAACACAGGTAGGGAAAGAGGGGGCAGACACATGAATACAGGCAGGGAAACAGGGGGCAGACACATGAACACAGGCAGGGAAACAGGGGCAGACACATGAACACAGGCAGGGAAACAGGGGGCAGACACATGAACTCAGGCAGGGAAACAGGGGGCAGACACATTAACACAGGCAGGGAAACAGGGGGCAGACACATGAATACAGGCAGGGAAACAGGGGGTAGACACATGAACACAGGCAGGGAAACAGGGGGCAGATATATGAACACAGGCAGGGAAACAGGGGGCAGACACATGAACACAGGCAGGGAAACAGGGGCAGACACATGAACACAGGCAGGGAAACAGGGGGCAGACACATGAATACAGGCAGGGAAACAGGGGCAGACACATGAACACAGGCAGGAAAACAGGGGGCAGACACATGAACACAGGCAGGGAAACAGGGGGCAGACACATGAACACAGGCAGGGAAACAGGGGCAGACACATGAACACAGGCAGGGAAACAGGGGGCAGACACATGAACACAGGCAGGGAAACAGGGGGCAGACACATGAACACAGGCAGGGAAACAGGGGGCAGACACATGAACACAGGCAGGGAAACAGGGGCAGACACATGAGCACAGGCAGGGAAACAGGGGGCAGACACATGAATACAGGCAGGGAAACGGGGCAGACACATGAATACAGGCAGGGAAACGGGGCAGACACATGAACACAGGCAGGGAAACAGGGGGCAGACACATTAACACAGGCAGGGAAACAGGGGGCAGACACATGAACGCAGGCAGGGAAACAGGGGGCAGACACATGAACACAGGCAGGGAAACTGGTGCAAAAGATAGAAGGAGCTGGGACTGAACTGGGATCAGTAAACCGTGAGAATGCAGGCAGCAGGCACGAAGGCAAGCACAAGACAATCTGGCTGAGATGGACTGACACACTCAAACTACTATACACAGAGACAATGAGAAGCAATGAGTCACAGGTGCGGCAAAGGTAGTGAGGAATGCACACAGAAAGGGGCGAGGTAACAAGACAATAAATTTAATTAACTCAAACAATGAGAGAAACAATACAGGAAACACGCAGATAGCCAGAATACGGTTAAACTAATTAAAGGAGCCATGGACTGTGACAATTCTTGAATGTCCTAAAGGGAGGTGTATAAACATTTTTTTTTTAGCAAAAACCTCATAAAAATCCATAATTTCTGGGCTATTTTCTGCCTGTCATTCTCTCCCCACTGAAGAACTGGCTTTTTTGAGTGGGTATGTCCTCTATGGAATGAGCTCTGCTCTGATTTGCCCGTGGGCTGAGTTCCTAGCCCCGTGCAGTAAGGGATACCGTCTGCTATGTCAAAATCCACAGGCTAAACTAGATGTACACCTTTCGCAGTCTTTCTGGACCTACAAAATCTTTACTGGCTTTCCAGTTTTGCTGTATCTTAACAAGAGTCTTTTAGGGCCCTATTCTGTCTAATGCCTTTGAACCCTGTGGTTGCCTGTCTGCATGAGCTGGCTAGCTTTAGTAAGTAAGTACGTAAGTAAGTAAGTAAGTAAACTTTATTTATAGAGCACTTTTCACAGACAGAGGTCACAAAGTGCTTTACATCGAAAGAAGCAAAACACAGGAGCAAGAGAGAAAAAAAAGGAGTATTAAAAACAATGACCAGATACAAAATATTGGTGAATAGATGAAAATAATTTACAGTACAATGACAAGGTGCATAGTAATTATTCAAAAGCCTGTCTGAACATGTATGTTTTTAACTGTTTTTTAAAAGACTCAACCGCGTCCGAACAACGGATTGACGTGGGCAGGGAGTTCCATAGTTTTGGTGCTAAGGCCTCAAAAGCTCGGTCACCGCGTGTTTTATAATTTTTCCTTGGTACAGACAGCAGGTTACTTGAGTTGGATCTTTGTGAACGGGTCGGCAGGTATGGGTGAATGAGTTCTGTTAAATACTCAGAGGCCTTTCCATGAAGTGCTGTAAAAGTGACGGTGAGAACTTTAAATCTAATCCTGTAAACAATGGGAAGCCAATGTAGAGATTTTAGTATGGGAGTGATGTGAGAGCGTTTGTTTGACCTGGTGAGTACACGAGCAGCAGCATTCTGAATTGACTGTAACTGGTTTATGGCAAACATACTGAGTGAGGTGAAGAGGCTGTTACAATAGTCAATAAAATCTGGTTTTTTGCTTGAATTTCCCTTTTAGTTGGTTCAAAGTTGGAGAAAGCATTTTTATACATTGCGGAGCAATCTCACTTACATATTCTGTATCTGCTGATTGCAGTGCTTCACTGAAGCTACAGCACACTTATAATGATAGAAATATTCAAACCCAGGATGTCATGTTTTTGTGGCCACAGCATTACATGACATAGAAAATATCAAAATCTTTTACATCATTTTATCCACACTTCCCTTTAATTCAGCAGGACATCTTTGGGATCTTTGGAAACCTAGGAATCTCCACTAGAATTTAAAATAGGCCTGAAGTTCAACAAGTTTCAATAGAGCTCCTGCATTTGATAGACTCATATTTGGGTCCATAGGTTTGATAGGGCTTAGCTCTGTGATTGGATGACAAGACTGGGCCACTGGCTTTAAGATCTGTAAATAGCTGTCAGCACAGGAAGGCGAAGTCAGCATCACTTTCGCTCGATCTGTCACATTCTCTCAGACCTCTCCTGATAACCTGCTCAGCCATTTCGAGAGAGCGCTGTTGCAGTCGTGCTCATGCATGCACATAGCTTCTGTCTGCTTATAAAACACAGGAATCCCAGCAGGACCCGCTCTCATGTTTTGGGCTCTCAGCTCTGTTAATATTTTAAATTAAGGCCTCTGTTAAGCTGAAGGTGGAGTGAGGTCTGGGGTTTTTATTCTAGCAAATTTATTTTTATTTACCCTTTATTCAATTAGTGAAGTCCCGTTGACATTGAAATTTCTTTTTCAAGGGAGCCCTGGGGTTTGAGGTGAAGAGGAAGAGGACAAGTTGCACAGCCAATTAGATCAGGGGAAGATTAGGTTGCAGGTTAAAAGAGGCAGATTGGGAATTTAGCCATGACACCAGGTAACCCCTTACTCTTGTCGAAGAGTGTCGTCGGATCTTTAATGACCACAGTGAGTCAGGACTTCAGTTTAACATCTCATCCGAAAGACGGCGTCTCCTTCAGTACAGTGTCCCCATCACTGCACTGGGGCAAATTGTTCCACCAGAGGGAAGTTCGCAACCAGCAGCAACTTAGTTTTCCAAGCTGGTCTCTCATCCAAGTACTAACCAAGCCCACACCTGCTTAGCTTCAGCCACGCGGCTGGAGCAGATTGAGTAGTGGTATGACCCTGAAAAATCACGCCTTGTTCTAGAGCTAGAGCAGGGCTGCCCAACCCTGTTCCTGGGGATCTACCATCCTGTTGGTTTTCACTTCAACTCAAACAAAGCTCACATCATTGAACAGCTAGAGCAGGGCTGCCCAACCCTTGTCCTGGAGAACAAGCATCCTGTAAGCTCCCACTCCTACCTAAACAAAACACATTTCACTCAACAGCTGGAGCTGGGCTGCTCCACCCTTTTCCCGGAGATCTACCTTCCTGAAGGTTTTCACTCCAACCCTAATAAAGCTCACCTCATTCAACATCTAGAGATTTAATTCAGCCTCTAATTAGTGGAATCAGGTATGTCTCCAAGAGCAAGGTTAGGCTGCTGTGGGTTGTACAATGGGTCAGTATATAGTAATGCAGGTGAAGTGTGTCTTATTCCTCTATAGGCTTTGTGAGTTGATACTTAGCGCTGTAATTGCTGATAGGCTGATGCAATGGTTAGACAGGTACACTACATAGCCAAAAGTATGCAGACTCCTGACAGCCAACATACAAAAGATCATTCTGGTACTCCCGTTGTTCTGGGAAGGCTTTATACTAGTCGTTTGAGCACTGCTGCTGAGATTTGCTTCCATCCAGCCACAAGAGCATTAGTGAGGTCAGGCAATGATGGCGGGCATAAAGCTGGACTCACAGCTGGCTTTCCAATTGAGCCCAAACGTGTTGGATGAGGTTGCGGTCAGGGCTCATTGGAAGCCTGTCAAGTTCCTCCACGTTAATTGAGAACACTGTCTCTGCATGGATCTCTTTGTGTGCCTACGGGCATTGTCATTCTGCAACAGGCTGCTCCTGAACAGCGGGGGAACTGCTGAATTGTCCATAATGTGATTGTTTGCTGAAGCATCAAGGTGTTCCTTCATTCCAACAGACTCAAACCATGGATTGTCCGGATACTTTTGATCATGTAGTGTCAGTCAGCAGTTGCTTCCTACTGTGGACTGTGGTCTAAAACTAAAAGTCAACCAGGATTTTATGTCCTTGAGCATGCAACTCTATTATTACTAAATATTCACAGATTCCACCCATCCACCCAGTCTTATTTATTTCTAGTCAGCTTTGTGGGAGGGCTGGAGCCTGTCCCAGCATGCTTTGTGTGAAAGACAGGAATACACCATATCCAGAATCAATCACTGAGCTCACACTCTAATGCTGGGATCCTCAAATCTGGACCTCGAATCCAAATTCAGTCCAGATTTTCTTTTAAGACCAGGTAAGTAAATGAAAACTTAGTGTCCCTGATTGGCCAGACTATCTGTGTACCTGACTCCCAGGTGAAGGGAGGGTGGAAAACCAGCAGTACTCGGACCTCGAGGACCGTGAGTTGAGGACCAGAGCTCTACTGGAACCTCCCATGTTTATCAAATATCCTTAAGAAATTTGTAGCTAAAGAGTTTTTACAATTGAAAAAGCAGGCTTAGAAGTTTCATTCTGGTGTTAGGAAGCACAATGGCAATACTACCAGCGTTTGCCTCGGGAGTAAATGACTTGTTTCTGTCTCTCGATTGTGGCTGTTAATCCGTCTGTTCCCACTTTACTTATGTGTTTTCCTTTGGGGTTACAGACTGTCATGTTATCCTCTGTCGGCCAGACAAACCACTTGGTCTCCCTGGACAAGTTTTATGAGTTTTCAGGTCTGTCTCTCTGATTCATTTGAACTTGTGTTAGTGTATAATGAGTCGTGCAAGTTCTCTTGGGCAAACTTTGGAGTGAGAGCTGTTCGAACAGATCCATCTTGGGTCCTTTGCTCTCTTCCCCTTCACATGCTGCCCCTCTGGGACATTATATGCAGGCAGGATGTTAACGACTGCTGCTGCGCATATGAAATTAGGAGTGTAACTGTGAGGTTTTGACGGTAAATTTATAGCCCGAGGAAATATCACGGGATCATGGTTTTACGATTACTTCGGTGCATTTTATCATCCACCATTATGGAGGGAAAAAACATATATTTTATAATCACATTTTTATCGCATTTTTCACATTATTCTTTTGGTCCTGATAATAAAACATGTGATCCCGCTTTATGGTGAAAACATAAATAACAAGGTGGAAAGTTGGGGGATTTTAGTGACGGCATATCCCTGCAAAATCCACTCGAATAAAAACGCGAGTAATTTCACAGGGAGGACCGCTCCGCTGTGAGCATGCCCAGTTGTGGGTCGACCCTTAATGTAGCTGCCTACATTGTTTTTTTAGATTTAGATTAACTATTTATCTGTATTGTTTTGGTATTCAGGGAAGTGGAGTGATCTAATTGGCTACGGTGTTTGTGAAGAATCTGGACACTCGAAGTATCGAGCCTGAGTGTATCCATAGTAAGATCAGTGCTGCTGTTGGCCCTTGAACAAGGCCCTTACCCCTACATTGACCAAGGGACACTGGCCCCTGCTCAGTCTAATCAAATGTAAGTGCTTTGGATCAATGTGCCAGTTAAATAACTATAAATTCTTTTAAAGCGCAGGAGATGTACTGGGCGCCCTGAGGGAAGCGTTCCACCAAAATATCCCCAGAGATCTAAAGGTCGGCCTCCTCGGGGCGGTTCCTGAAGGTTGAGGGGAGGGCCATAACCTGTTCATTACAAATACTCTTAGGGGCAATTAAATGTATTCCAACAAGATGGAGTACGATGTACTGGTCATTGTTTAGTTATGAAAAAATGCTCTGGCGATCCCACCGTCGCCACTCGGTGCACTGGTGCTGCTGTAGCAGTCTTTCGCGGTCACACACACAAACGGGTCGCTAGTCTGCCAGGTGCACCACACACACAAACAATGTGACTCACTCCCGAGCAGACTGAGGAATTTTGACAGGGCAATATCAAAAAAAAAAAAAAAAAGCGAATTACTGTGGCCAGATAGCCAGGCCTTTCAAAGCTTTGCAGTTTGGAACTGACATTTATAAGCTCTGTTAGATCGTCGTGAACCCAGTTAATCTTAGCGTCCCCAGATGACGTACAGTTTTATATCAGATAACCGACCAAAGCTACGCAGCTTGCCAAACCCCAGGCTGGCCTTAGAGACCAAGCCGTCTAGGTAATTCCAAATGTTATGTTATTGAATTCATATAAGCTGTACCCTTAATCTCAGATATAAATTCTTACACTGTAAATACAGACAGGCTCCCCGCCTCAGCCAATGCAGTTTTTAAAGAAACTTTAAAAATGAAAAAGAACTAAGAAATGGGAGACTTGGGAGATTCAGCATGTCCTGACTGTTTTTTCCCCATTAAATTTACAATCGCTTGGACGATTCCACCCCAAAAAAATACAACTATAAATGGTTTGGCTGCTGAATATTTCTGAGAGATACCCTTCATTGTCCTCCTGGATTGCTTTGCTCACAAGCTGCTAGTAATTTTAAAATGCCTAGATTTTCTTCAATTACTACAGCTCTTACAGAGCTCCTGAGTCATCGAATAATCTCCTCGCACACGCATCGTCTCCAGACTCTGACTTTGACATAAAGTGTTGGCTCAAAATGCACTTTCTGGAATTGCTTTGTTGAATTTGTCTGAAAGGGCTAAATCAAACCCAAAGAGCTGCTATGTGAGCTGCCTGCTGTTGCCCTGCGACTGTAAGTCTGTCGGTCTCATTGGCTGGACTCTGACAGGTATTCCAGTGTGGGCCATTATCATTGGCTAGACTGTGACAGGTCTTAGAATGTGGGCCCTTTTCATTGGCTTGACAGTAACAGGTTTACCTGTGTCAGTTGGCCTTTTTGGCTGGATAGAGATTGAGGAAGGTTGTCTAATGATTGGCTGGACAGTTTAAGGTCAGCTTTGTCAGTCAGTCTCGTTGGCTTGAATTTAGCCTGATATTTCAGTGTCAGTCCGACTCATTGGTCAGGCAGTAATATATCTTCCCATCTCTCCAAATCGCACTGCCTATATTGTGACAGGTCTTCTCGTGTGGGCTCTTCTCATTGGCTAGATTGTTACCGGTCTACCTGTGTCGTTTGGTCATATTGACTAGACTCCTCCTGGATCAAACTGTGTTGTTCAGTCTCATTGGGTAAGATGGGGCAAATCTTCTATTTGTTTAGACTGTTGGCAGAGCTACCAGCGTCATTTCGTTGGCTTCACTATGAAAGGTCTTCCAGTATGGGCCCTTCTCCTTGGCTATACTGTGACTGGTCTTCCAGTGTTAGGCCTTCTAATTTGATAGACTCGGGCAGATCCTCCAGCGTGGCACTGCTCTTTATTTCGGAGTGTATTGGTTCTGCTGGCACAGTTCCCTCAAATTTTCCTAATTCCCCCGTCCATTTCAGTCCATCTCTCCCTTTATCTCCTGCACATCTCTCCCTGTTATTCCCTCCTCTTCATTCTCTTTCTTCATCCTTCTTTCTTATCTCTGATGTTCACTTCATTCTCCTCTCCATCCATCCATCTCTCTTCTCTCTGATGATAAGATGCTTATGATCACTCTCTCAAGCGTACCTGCGGTCTTTATCTCAAGTCACCAGCCTGTTAATTAAGTGAAATTAATTAGGCAAATGAACACGGCTGCAGCCTGTTATGTATGAGAGGCAGATACGAACAGTGGGGAGGGTACGCTGATCACCATCGCTAATATCGCCGGCTGCAGAGTGGGTGGGGATGGGGCGAGATTGCACGGAAACGCATGATGTATTTTACGCCGTCTCTGATTGATGAGTGTTCATGAAATTGAGCCTGATTGAGAGCACGGTAAGGACACCAAGTAAAGCACTGGTCTTGCCCGGTGAGCACATAGAGCACTGCTGGGATTTATTGTGCTGGCCTTGTCTTGTAGATACCATTATTTAGTCATTTTGAACATATCAGGAGCTTTGGCCCGTGGTGGTGGGTATCAGGGTTAATTAACTTGATCCTCTGTGGTGCATGTCAAGCACGTATAATGTTAGCTTCCTGTGTACAAGCATTCATAATGCTGGTCTCATGTGTAGATGCAAGAGTGCAGGACAGCCCACTGTTTGGTTGCTCGGTTGCTATCCGTTGATGATTTGACCCTCGCGATGGAGCTTGGGATTTTGACTTGTATCTGGTGATAGGAAGTCGGGAACAGCGCTGTCGTTGCACCCTATACGGCAAAAAAGTTTAACCGCAAACTGCTCCTGAGGGTTCAGCGCTCCCAACACACAACTGTTCGCTCAGAAGTCTCACTGTGCGGAGAAAAAACAAGAAAAAAATTCCCAAATTAAATAAAAGAAAAAATATCCACTGATAATGCTGCTGCCATTGTACAGATATACGTATGCATAATGCTGGTCTTCTTGTGTAGATATAAGCATTCATAATGCTGCTGTTATTGTATCAATGTGCACATTTATAATCCTGCTCTCATAGTGTGGATTTACGCATTCATATTGCAGGACATACATAGTGTTGACATAAGCGATCATAACACTGGTCTTGTTGTGTAGATATTAGCCCTCATAAATTTGGCATTATTGCAAAGATACATGTATTCATAATGCTGTTCTCATTGTGTAGATATAAGCATTTATAATGCTGGCATCACTTTGTAGGTACTGTATGAACATTCATAATTCTGAACTCATTTTGTAGATATAAATGTTCATATTGCTGGTCTTATTGCGCAGATTTACTCATTCATTTTTCTGGTAGTATTGCGCAGATATATACTGTCAAAATGTTGATCTCATTGTTTAGATTTACAGCCATAATGGTGGTCTAATAGTTTAGATATACAGTAAGCTACGTTGTATGATAAAGCTGGTCTTACTGTGTTGGTATTAGCCTTCTGTAACATTATTACATACACATACATATTCATAATGCTGGTCTTACTCTGAATGTGTAGATATGAGCATTCATAATACCGGACTCAGGGTGTAGATGTACATGCTTTTTCATAACACTGGTCTCATTGTGCATTATTCATAGTGCTATGTACTCATGATGCTGGTCTTATTGTATAAGCATTCATAATGCTGGTCTGATTACTAGATATAAGCATTCATATTGCTGGTCTTAACCATTCTTATTGCTGGTTTTATTGTATATGTATAAATGTTTATAATGCTGGTCTCATCGTGTGGATAGAAACATTCATATTTCTGGTCTTATCGTGCAGCTAAAAGCATTCATAATGTTGGTTTTGTAGTGTAGATATGAGCTATCATAATGTTGGTATCATTGTGTTGGTCTCGTTGTTCAGATTTACACATTCATCATGCTGGTTTTATAGTATAGAAATAAGCATTCATAATGCTTCTGTAGATGTAATTATGTTACTGGTCTCATTGTGCAGATATAAGCATTCATAATTCTGGTATTATTGTGCTGATACAAGCTTTGAAAATGTGGGCCTTCTCTTTTAGATACACTTGATCGTAACGCCAGTTAAATGGTATTGATATAAATATTCATAATGCTGGTCTCATTGGTTAGAAAGACAAATTCATGAAGCTGGTGTCATTGTGAAGCTGTACGCATTCATAAGTTTTTTTGCATAGATATACTCATTCATATTCCTGGACTCATTGTGTAGATATACACATTCATCAGGCTGATTTTATTGTGCAGATATACGCATTCATAATGCTGGTGTCATTGTTTACGCATGCTTCTGTGTTTTCAACATCGCAGAAATCATAGAGCCGAGGGGATTTTATCATACACTCACTGTAAGGTAGGGCTGCCCCCACCTGGTTCCTGTAGATCTACCATCCTGCAGCTTTTCACGTCAACCCTACCGAAGCTCACCTCATTCAACAGCTGCAGCAGGGCTGCCCAACTCTGTTCCAATAGATCTACCATCCTGTAGGTTTTCACTCCAACCCTACAAAGCACGCCTCAGCCAACAGCTGGAGATCTCATTTATCTTTAATAATTGAAATCAGATGTGCCAAAATATGAGTGGTATTGGGGTGACAGCGTGTCACGGTGGTAGGCACTACTGTCTGTCTCACTGCAAAGGGTTTGGGGTTCAACTTCATCCTGGGCCTTTCTGTGTGTGGAATCTGAGAGTATTTCTCCCTTTGTTCATGTGGACTCCCTTCAGATACTCCGGTTTCCACCCACCAACCGAAAACATGCGTGTTAGCCCAACGTGAGACTCTAAGTTAGCCCTGCACTGTACATGGCGTGTGGTCCTAGTGATGGACTGGCAAACTGCCCAGGGTGACCCCCTGCCTCTTATTCACTCTGACCCCGTCCAGTAACAGGCGAGTTACTGTAGATAACGGATGGATGGTCAAAAATGTACTTCTGATTCACCCCCAGGTGATTTGTCCTCTGCATTTGACTCATCCTATTAACCCAGATGCAGCGTGCAGCCACAGAGCAGCGCCCGGGGACCAACTCCAGCTCTAAAGCCAGAGTCTTGGTCAGGGGCACTGGGAGGAGTGCTCTTTTGGAGCATGTTTTTCAGGATGGGTGAAATCAGAGCACCCGAGAAAACGCACGCAAACACGGGGAGGAAGTGTAGACTCCAAGCAAAGAGGTACTGACTGGGACTTGAACCCAAAACCTTTTTATTGCGAGGCTCCAACTGAGCTGGATCCCAACCAACCAATTACTTCCCAACCAGCACCAACCACTGAACCCCTCCGCTGCCTGTATCGACTAATTTGGAAGTAGGTTTCCTGACAGTTGTCCCCCATCCCACAAAATACCCCACATCTGCAGCTGGGGCATTAATCTACTGACTGCTTCATATCAGTGTTTTCGCTCCAACAGCTGCTCACTTCTCCCCATTGAACTTTATGACTGTGAAATACTTGGTTTAGCCAGACTAGTATACTGGGGCTGCACTGATCTAACTTTTTCAGTCTGGAGGGTAAGACTGATACCTGAGCTTTGGGCATCGGCTAGTACAGAATACCGATCTAATTCCAGAGTTAAATTAATAAGCGGTATGCTTCACTGTGTGGGAGGGACTGGAATCATTCTTTTAATCTTTTATGTGTATGGCAACATCAGGCTTGACTGAAACATCGCTTTCCTAACTTTCTAAAACAAAAAATAAATCTACTGAACAATCATTTATTAAATAATCGTGTCCGATACCAGATCAGCTTCGTGTCCCCAATACCCGATCTTTTTGACCAGTGACAATATGAGCCAGCTATTCCAGTCGGTATCGATGTCAGTATAGGTATCAGTCCACATGTAGCTTTCACAAAGTGCTCAATTTTCATGTCTTTGCTTACGAAATGCATGTGGTAACCTTATGCGCAATCCTGTCCGTGGCAAACAGCATATTTTTCACCTGATTTGGTAGTTTTCTGCTCTGAATTAATGCAGTTTGCTTCTCATCAGGTTGCCCAGCTCATTCCTGGGCGTGTCAGTGCCAAAAGCTGGCAGCATGCAAGCACTTGGACTCTCCCAGCCTACCTTTCAACAGAAACGCTGTCACTCTCTGATCGTTTCAGGGGACTGAACCCCACCCACCGGAGTTGTTCGCTAGCAAACACATATGGTTTCCCTCCCATCTTCATTTTTATTCTGTACACTGTAAATAATGCCTACAAAATGGTGGTGGGCTCCAATGGGAAAAGGAGGGTGAAGGGATATTTTTATACATGTGAATTTTTTCTTTGTGCAGGGTAAATGCTAATAATTAACCTCAGTCTTGCCTTTGTTTGAATACAATGAGTGCCTTGCAGTTCAATTGGCCCACATTCACACAAAGCGGATTGACGCTGGTTTTCGCTTTCTTCTTGGCCTCATTGGAGCGCGTCTCTCAGAGGACTGAAGGACGTGGCAATGACGCAAGATAGGCGCTTGTTCTTCACCTGATGAAATTGCCGGTTTACTCCGGCGTTAACAAACTAGTTTTTCAAAGGGGATGAGAGTGGGTGATCGTCAAATTAGGGCCCGTAATGTTGGCAAGTGTGTGGTGTAATGTCCCATCGAGCCCTGGAAATTCAAACACCAAAAATAAAATCAGCTTCAAAAAAAAAAAAACCAGTTGGAACAAATCATTAAACGTTCTGAATGAAGGCGAGGTGTCTTCCACCAATGCCAGAAAAAGTTAACTGCGCAATAGATGAGCGTCCTTTCAGCAAAAAAAATAAACCAGTGGGATGCAGTTTCAGGAAACGTAAATATATAATGTGAGAGCATCCATGACGGCTTTGAGGCTCAAACAAATGACCCCATTACCTAGAGGGGCGATTCTAGGGAGCGATGCTGAATGAGAGAGTAGCTTGCAGCCATTTCAGTGCAATGTCAGCTGGGCACCGAACATAGATGGATGCTGGTAATTTTCGCACCGTCGGCAGGTTTCCGTAAATGCCGCGGAGTGATAGGAGACAGGAAGATAATTAAATGTTGATCCCTTAAATTTAAGAGCAAATTAACTGAATCTTGCATGCAGTTGGGCTTCTGTTGCCCATTGTAAAGTTTAATTTTATTCATACTTCTCTTTGTCTTTTGGAGGCATAATACAGGCAATAATTAGGGTGTCAGCAGTTTGCACCGGTTAATTAGAAATGTTATATTTAATGCTGGTGAATGCAAGTAAAGGGATGAACACTGTTCAGTTAATTCTCATGTGAATTTATAAATGTGGGCTTGACTTGCCCTTTCTTATTGTGTTATGGTTATTCCGTAATGGCAAAAATGGCTGTGTTTTACATTCTGAAGAAGATTTATTCTACTGACACATTAGAGATTTACTGGTGCAGCTGAATTTGATTATTTATGTGTGTGTGTGCACGTGTGCGTGTGTGTGTGTGTGTGTGTGGCCGTACATTCCTACCCACCAAATGTCCCCATGTTTGATGAAATACATCTTTTTTCTGTCCTCATGGGGACATTTTTTAGTTCCCTTAAAGCAATTCTACCTTTCGGCACAGCACTTAGTAAAAATTTGAACATGAACAACTCCGCCTCCCTCCAAAGTCCCACCCTCCTTCCCCCGATTCCCAGACTTCTCCTACGAAAAAAAATATAGCTAATATATGGTAGTTCGTCAGATTACAAAGGTAACTAAACGTTACGAGGGCATTTTATTTTATACCACATATAGAATATTATGTCATTACTGTTGGTTAGTTTTCACTTACCGGTGTCACTGAATCTGACTCCATTGACCCGGTAAGTGAAAACTAACCAACAGTAATGACATAATATTCCATTCTATATGTGGTATAAAATAAAATACCCTCGTAACGTTTAGTTACCTTTGTAGTCTGACGAACAACCATTAAGGTTATTATCGTAATTATAGCATTTCAGCACCCGTTTGTTTGCAGTCAAATCGTGCTTTTTTTTTTTCTGCCAGAGAGGCGCGTGACTTCATAGCGGTGACAGCGGTAGGCAACTGGAAGGGGCGCGGCGAAGGATGACAGACAGGAAAGCTCGGCAAATCATTTTATTCGGACGAAGAAAATGATTGGTCAGACTTTTATCAGAAATATATGAGAATTGAATATTAAAGAGTTTCAACACCTGGTGGATTTCTTTTACATTTTAGTGTGCCATACGCTTGTTAGCAATTTAAGATTACAAAAGAAAAGTGTAAAAATGCCAGAAAGGTAAGAATTGCTTTAAGGTAAATGAGCTATTTTAGGGTTAGGGTTAGGCATGTAGTTTTAAATACGTCCCTGCAAAACAAGGAAACACAATGGGCCCTATTTTGATGACCTGTAGTGCAGTCGGATGACGCAAGGCCTGACGGTAGAACAAAATAGAACAAAACTCGGGGTGTCTAACACCGTACTGGTAATTTCATGAAATTAGGTGATGTTGTCTTAAGTGCTGGACTGAGACGAATTAATTACCAGTGGGTGTGGTTGGGATTGGTTCCATTTAGGCCAATCAGATCAGCAGCTGTCATTCCATTTAAAACTAGTTTGCTAATGCCACAGTGAACTGGTGAAATTGTCTGGTGAAGAGGAGCACCTAAATTGCATAACCGCTGCCTTCTTTGTTCCTCTGAGAACCGCTCTCCAGTGTATTGATGTGTGGAGGCGTTTGGGAGTTAGAGGTTGTTTCAGCAGGCAGCGGGTTTTGTATGAAAAGATGTGGGCAATTTAATCCGTAGCAGTCGTGGTATTAAAACAATGGCGGGACTGAAGTTAATTATTTGTATTTCCCCCACACAAAGAAAATATTTGCATGTATAAAAATAACCCTCCACCTTCCCCTTCCCATTGGACCCCATCACCATTTTGTTGGCAGTATTTGTAGGGTTCAGAATGAAAGTGAAAATGGAAAGGGAATGATATGCATTCATTGGCGAATTGCTCCCCTGGCTGCTATATAGTCCCATGAAACTAGAGCAAAGGTGTTTGCGTTAAGAGGTGGATTGGCTGAATCAAAACACAAGTGAACTTTGTGACGCAAAAATTGCACAGTGCCCGCTTTATGCATTGACACATTTCCTTTTGTGTAGACGCAAACGCTTTCAATCAGGAGCAACGAACAACCAAACTGGCCGATGACGATAACTATGTTGTTTGCGGTGGACGAAATTGCATGCAACGTTACCACTACATGTGTTTTCATTTACAAAGGCACAGAAATAGAGTCCAATCCGTGTTTATGTGTGTGTGTGTGTGTGTGTGTATGTGTGTGTTTATTTCTCATGCTGCTAATTTGAGATCTTTTCTTACTGGGGCATCCCATTTCATTCACTGAGAGAAGTGGTTTTAAGGTTTTATTAAACTCTGCAAAAGATATTTGGTCACCAGTCAATTTTTATTCCACTCACTTACATATGTACACGATTCGTTTTCTCTTAGGAGGATTCGGAAATCATGTTTTCTCATGGATGTGTGAATGAAATTCTCCCACCTCATTACTGATGCTGCTGAGCAGTATGAATGCGAGTGTTTCTGTTCATGTGCCCGTTTCTGTTGATGTCGGCCCATGAAACAGCATGCTATTTCTGCATTAGCATTTCTCCGCCTGAGGGCTGAATTACATGGGATAAACCCCAGCTGCCGGGACACAAGGCAAACCCATTATAAAAACCCATTTCACATTTTTCAGTATGTTTTTCTCTTTTTTGTTTTTACCCAAATGCGTATTAAAACCTCTGATTTGTGTGAAATACATAGATAGATGTGGACCTCTCTCTTTGTTCCTCTGTCCCTTCTGTTCTGTTGTTGTCTGCCATTTCTGTCCAGTTTGTGTTCCTGTAATGTTCCCTTTCTGTTGAGTCGCACTCCTGTTCTGATCCTGTTCCTCTCATGTTTCTGTTTGGTTCCTGGTCTAACCAGCATTCCATGTTTGTTTGTTTGTATTCTCATTCTGTTCTGTTCCGCTGATGATCTCTTTGACTTTTGTTCTGCTCGCGTTCCGCTCCTGATGTGTTTCACGCCTTTCCCACTGTCCTCCCATTTTTCCTGTGGTCGATTCTTCAGATTCCACCATGTGGGCCAGGCACCAGGTAAAGGAGAATAATGAAAGTACCATACAGATAATAGAGGAAGGCATTTTGCACTGTTTATTCCTGATGGCAGTATCCAT
Source organism: Gymnothorax javanicus (assembly GCA_029692085.1). Classification (NCBI taxonomy): domain Eukaryota; kingdom Metazoa; phylum Chordata; class Actinopteri; order Anguilliformes; family Muraenidae; genus Gymnothorax; species Gymnothorax javanicus. Next base: position 8,135,189 of record CM056193.1, read on the forward strand.
CTATTGAAGTCAATTGTCCATAACGGAGTTTAGCAGTCTGCCACAGGAGGCCCTGCTGCATATTTGGTGGTGTGTCGACAGTCTTGTTCAGACTCGCGGGTATTTGGTGACGGTTCGCTGTGCTCCAGGGCGGTTCCCTGTGGTGTCCCAGCACGTCCCTGGAGCACTTAGCCACAGTGCTCATTAATAGTCATGAGAGTTCCTGCGCAGGCGGCTGTAACGATAGAGTCCCCTGCCTGAATGCTCTGCAGAACCGATCGCCCTCGTTTATCAGGGATGAAATGAGCTCTTTGACCTTTGACACTCGACCTGCGATGGAGAGGTCTCACATTATTCTGTCTGTAAGTCAGCGTAATTGCGGAGGTAAAGACTGCAGTGCAATCACTCTGCCAGAATGAACACGATTGGTTATTAAACAGGTCAACAGGGGCAGAGGGAGAATGCTGAGCGCTGATTGGTCAGAGTCTACTCATATTTGGAGTATAATATATATCATGGTCATGGTCATTTTTACATTTCCCGACTCTACAGATGGGCCAATCAGATACAGTTCAACATTTGTAGATAAATAATGACAATTCATGTTTCTGTACGCGAGAGTGTGCGAAGGAGTAAGTTTGTGCGTGTTTGTGTGTATGTGTGAGAGTGTGCATTACGTGAATGTGTGCGTGTTTCTTTTTACATTTGTGTGTACGTCTGTGCGTGTTTTTTTGTGTGTGAGTGCATGTGAGAGAGTGTGTGTGTGTGTGTGTGTGTGTGTGTGTGTGAATTTGTGTGCGTTCATGTTTATGTTTGTGTGCGTGTGTGGGAGTGTATGTTTGTGAGAGTGAGAGTGAGTATGGGTGTGCATAAGTGTGTGAGTGTATGTCTGTGTGTTTGCGGGGGAGTTTAGTGTGTGTGTGTGTGGGCGTGGGTGGGTATGCATAGTGTGTGTACATGCATGTGTGTGTGGAGGTGTATAGAGTGTGCATATGTTTGTGTAAATGTGTGTGTAGGTGCGTGTTTGTTAGTTTATTTTCTAGCAGAGTGGATATACAGTTAGGTCAATAAATATTTGGATAGTGACTCAATTTTTATTGTTTTAGCTTTGTACACACCAGAATGGATTTGAAAAGAAAAGTTTATTGCTCTTTGGATTGCGTATTGAGAGCGAACAGCAACAGAATCCAAAAGCAGCTGCAACACTTGAAATCAACTGTATATCTTTTATGTTTTCACTTTAAATGAAATTATTACGGAATAAAACCACTTAACCATGGAACAACTGAGCAAATAATTGTTCAAATACTTTTGGTTCCTTAAAAAGGGGGGGGGCTCTCAAAAAAAAAATACTGTAATTCCTAAAAAATCCACCCAGTTTCCATATGTATACCCATAAATTTCAGCAGAATGCCTGCAATTTGAACTCATATTTATTCTTTAATTTCGACCTGAATATTCTATGATTGGCTGCTAAAATAACAATAAAGGTGTCAATGTCCAAATATTTATGGACATAACTGTATGTGGTATATGTGTGCAGATTTACAGGAATATGACTGCATCAGAGAGCTCTCGTAGTGTCCTCTTTTCATGGCGAATATCCTCTGAATTATTCAACAGGTGTGCGGTTTGGAAATAGTCATTTGCAAATCCGGTATGAAATGGAAGTGTGTATTTCTGAATAGGCAATCAACCCTAGCTTTTCCATACAAATCTGAAATTGCAGTGTGTCGGTGTGTACGTTGAGTGTGCCATGGAATTATCACATGAAAGCCTGCATTGACTGTGTAAAATATGAAATTAGTGCGTTTGTAATGCATGTGTGTGTGTTCCTGTGCGTAAGATTTGTGATGTTAGATTACGGTGTGTGTGGGTGCATGCGTGTGTGTATATGTGTTTGTATTGTGTGTTATATTGTGAATAATGTGCTTGTGTGTGTATGCATGTATTGAGTAGTGTGTCTATGGTGCACATGTCTGTGTATATTGTGTGTAGTGTGGATATTGTGTAGTGTTTGTATAGTGCGCGTGTTTATGTGTTGCGTGTAAAGTGTGTGGATTTTGTGTAGAGTTTGTATAGTGCACGTGTGTATGTATTGCGTATATAGTGTATATAGTGTGTAAATATTGTGTAGTGTTTGTATAGTGCACATGTGTATGTACTGCATGTATAGTGTATAAACTGTGGATATTGTGTAGTGTTTGTACAGTGCGTGTGTCTATGTGTTGTGTGTATAGTGTATATAGCGTGTGGATATCGTGTAGTGTGTCTATAGTGCACATGTCTGTGTGTGTGTGTTGCGTGTTTTGGGTAGTGTTTGTAAAGTGCGCGTGTGTATGTGTTGTGTGTATAGTGTGTGTATATTGTGTAGTGTTTGTATAGTACGCGTGTGTATGTGTTGCTTGCATAGTGTGCGGATATTGTGTAGTGTTTGTGTAGTGCGCCTGTGTATGTGTTCCGTGTATAGTGTGTGGATATTGTGTAGTGTTTGTATAGTGCGCTTGTGTATGTGTTGCGTGTTAAGTGTGTGGATATTGTGTAGTGTTTGTATAGTGCGCATGTGTATGTTTTGTGTGTATAGTGTGTGGATATTGTGTAGTGTTTGTGTAGTGCGCATGTGTATGTGTTGTGTGTTTAGTGTGTGGATATTGTGTAGTGTTTGTATAGTGCACGTGTGTATGCGTTGTGTGTATAGTGTGTGGATATTGTGTAGTGTTCGTATAGTGCGCGTGTGTATGTGTTGCGTGTATAGTGTGTGGATATTGTGTAGTGTTTGTATAGTGCGCTTGTGTATGTGTTTGTGTATGCGTGTTTACTGTGTGGATATTGTGTAGTGTTTGTATAGTGCGTGTGTGTATGTGTTGTGTGTATAGTGTGTGGATATTGTGTAGTGTTTGTATAGTGCGCGTGTGTATGTGTTGTGTGTATAGTGTGTGGATATTGTGTAGTGTTTGTATAGTGCTCGTGTGTATGTGATGCGTTTATAGTGTGTGGATATTGTGTAGTGTTTGTATAGTCCGCGTGTGTATGTGTTGTGTGTATAGTGTGTGGATATTGTGTAGTGTTTGTATAGTGCGCATGTGTATGTGTTGTGTGTTTAGTGTGTGGATATTGTGTAGTGTTTGTATAGTTGTGTATGTGTTTGTATAGTGTGTGGATATTGTGTAGTGTTTGTATAGTGGATATTGTGTAGTGTTTGTATAGTGTTTGTGTTGCATGTATGTATAGTGTGTGGATATTGTGTAGTGTTTGTATAGTGTGCGTGTGTATGTGTTACGTGTATAGTGTGTGGATATTGTGTAGTGTTTGTATATGTGTTGCGTGTATAGTGTGTGGATATTGTGTAGTGTTTGTATGGTAGTGTGTGGATATTGTGTAGTGTTTGTATAGTGTGCGTGTGTATGTGTTGCGTGTATAGTGTGTGGATATTGTGTAGTGTTTGTATGGTGTGCGTGTGTATTTGTTGCGTGTATAGTGTGTGGATATTGTGTAGTGTTTGTATAGTGTGCGTGTGTATGTGTTACGTGTATAGTGTGTGGATATTGTGTAGTGTTTGTATAGTGTGCGTGTGTATGTGTTACGTGTATAGTGTGTGGATATTGTGTAGTGTTTGTATAGTGTGCGTGTGTATGTGTTGCGTGTATAGTGTGTGGATATTGTGTAGTGTTTGTATAGTGTGCGTGTGTATGTGTTACGTGTATAGTGTGTGGATATTGTGTAGTGTTTGTATGGTGTGTGTGTGTATGTGTTACATGTATAGTGTGTGGATATTGTGTAGTGTTTGTATAGTGTGCGTGTATATGTATTGTGTGTATAGTGTGTGGATATTGTGTAGTGTTTGTATAGTGTGCGTGTATGTGTTGTGTGTATAGTGTGTGGGGAACAGACCTCAGCAGATGGCCCATGAGTCTCTCAGGATGCTGGATCCTGATGCGTGAAACAGATTGAAGGAGAGATTGGGGAGAGATGGAGAGAGAGATGTGTAATTATTGCTCCGCCTCGATCGCGCCTTCCCTCAGGACAGCGACTCCTCACTCATATCGCGCTGCCGGAGCCCTGTCATGCCGCTGTGGCGCAGCCTGCGACAGACGGCGGCACATCAGATGGGAAATGAGACGAACGGGCAGGAGCCAGTCATTGATCGGGGATCTGTTGCCCTGGGAGAAGTCAGTGGTTATCAGCAAATGTCAAAATGGAAAAGGTATCAATTTTGCAATCTCGCAAATTATAGACAATTCATGTTTTCCCAAAAATTCTGGGCAATGTTATTCATAGTCGAATCAAACCACAGACTGCCCCCCTCTGCTGCCCCTATTATAATAAATGATGGTTTGTCAGGGGCCGGTCCGTATTTCATTGCGTCGTTTTTTAAAATTATTTACCAATAGAAACATGCGCCAGACCCACGTCTTTTCACCTCATGTCTCATCTACCCTGTTAAAACACTGAGCGCTCACCTTTTAAAGATGCCTCCCAAAATAAAATCTGTTCAGGCTTTAGGGAGACGCATTTCTCATTAATGCCTGTTTCAGCGAAAGCGACCAATCACAAAAGCGAATGCGCAGGACATGTATTTCCGCTCTCTGAAAATATTAGCTGTCTTTTGTTGCCTTGGCAACGTTCCTCCGCGTCTCTGTTTCTCCTGGCTTTTGAAGGACGCGCATGTATTTTCGCATCTCGCGTTTTTCAAACAGCAGCACGTCTCCCGTGTGGACAACCCCCCTAATTCTGCATACCACCAAATCCTGCCAGTTTGACTCATTTTGTACCCAGCACTAGGTCATTAGGTTGCGTTCATTAAGAATGAGGATTTGGAGGACGCCTACATACACTTAATTAGAAGATGTGTCAACCGTGATTTTAACTGAGCATTGCATACTGATCATCCAGAAATGGATTTGAGACCTCGAATTCCCTTAAATTGACGCTCCCCCTCATATTAATCATGCATCGCGTAGACTAATTTTATACATCACAAATATCGCATCCTCTAACTAACTCTGCCAAGTCATTGCAAGCTCTCTGAAATGAAGTCCAATTAAGAAGAAAGAATCAGCTTCCTGTTACAACATCATTTGGCAAACTGAGAATGTCCGCAGTGTCTGGCTTGTCGCTTGTGAACCAGCAATTAAAAGGAGGCCTGGAAACGGGCTTTTGAACTTGTCTGTTTGTTGACTCATTAATTAGTATGGTTGGATGTTAAAAAGGGACACATCACTACTGTCCTTTTTACTGTTAGGCCAGGTCTAACCCACATCATGGCGTGTCACTGAAAGGATTCCTCCCCTCACAACCCACCAAGGCAAAGTAATGTCATTAAAATACATGGTTCTGTGTAGTTACTGACGCGCTGTCCCCAGTCTCTGAATCCAGGAACATGAAATGAAATGCTGTCCTTCACCAGTTTCTGCAATGGACTGTGGTAAAGCAGGAATTAAAGTTACTTCCTGTCTGAAGCTCCCCAATCTGTGGTGATTCAGGAGTTTCATATAACTTCCGTCTCGAGTTGGCATTGCAGATTCCTGTGATCCAGGAACTGAAAATACACTGCCTGGCCAAAAAAAGTCAACTCCTGGATTTAAGGAATCAAACAGGTAAGAGCCTTCCACTGGATAATTACAATGATTGCAGTGTTTAATATGTTTCGGCTGGAAACAAGTTGTTTAACCCAAACTGATACAGTGAGGACCTCAAGGGATTGGGACTAAACAGCTGTGTAACCTTAGGAAAACCACTTATCAGTGAGGCTTAAATTTGCTTGGAGCACAGAGATTGGACTCTGGAGCGATGGAGAAAGGCGATGTGGTCTGATGAGTCCACATTTACCCTGTTCCAGAGAGATGCATCAGGGTAAGAAGAGAGGCAGATGAAGTGATGCGCCTGTAATGCCTAGGGCCCACTGTACAAGCCTGTGGGTGCGGTGTTATGATCTGGGATGCTTCAGTTGGCAATGTCACGGTTCAGCAACAATATGTGCCTAAAAAAATGAGGTCAGCTGACTACCTGAGTTTACTGAATGACCAGGTTTTTCCATCAATGAATTTTTTTCTTTCCTGACGGCACAGGCATATTCCAAGATGACAATGCCAGGATTCATCAGGCTCAAACTGTGAAAGACTGGTTCAGGGAGCGTGAGACATCATTTTCACACATGGATTGGCCTCCACAGTGTCCAGACCTTAACCCCAATGAGAATCTTTGGGATGTGCTGGAGAAGACTTGATGTAGTGGTCCGACTCTTCCATCATCAATACAAGATCTTGGTGAAAAATTAATGCGATTCTGGACAGAAATAAATGTTGTGACATTGCATTAGCTAATCCAAACTATACCACAGGGAATGCATGCCATAATCAAAGCTAAAGGCAGTCCAATGAAATACTAGAGAGAGTGAGTGACTTTTTTTGCCCGGCAGTGTATCTTTCTTCCTGAATACCTGTTACAGATTCTGCTTATGCTGGGATCAGAAATATCATCCCTCTAGAGATCCTGTTATGGGCTGCGCTAATATGTGATCCTGAAATACCTTTATTTCGAGTTCATGTTTTGATTTGTGCTAATACAGGAACCTGAAATATCTTTAATTCGAGTTCCTGTCATGTTTTCCCTGCTGGAAATCCTGCTTGATCTGGTTGCTGCTAATCAGCTTGAACAGTTCGAGGTTCGAGAAGCTAGGTTTTTGACAGCTGGTCAACCAACTACTCGCTACCAACTTGTGACATCAGCAACCAGCTCCTATTTTTAGCACCTTCTAGCTTAGATTCTCACCTGCTGCTAGCTCCTATTCTGCCCGGTTACCATCTCAGATTCTCACCATACCGGCTCATATTGGTGTGACCAGCGCCTGCTAAAATTTATCGGCTTTCATAAACTAGTTTTTGGTTTACAGCCAGAGTTCAAGGGGTTATTCCTATGTAGTCACCATTGCACATTCACTTACAATCTTGGCACCTGTTCAATACATTTTGATTGAAGTGCAACCATGTATAATAATATTTGTCATAAGCAAAAATTACCAAAAATGCACTAGCACTAATCTATGGTCCTGTTATGGCTTGTGCTAATACAAGATCCTGAAATATCTTTCTTTGGAGCACTAGTTATGGTTTGTTCTAACAGGGAAACCTGAAATATCTTTATTTTGAGTTCCTGTTATGGTTTTCGCTAATAGCGGAACCAAAATCTTTTTTTAGAGTTCTCGCTGTGGTTTTTGAAAATACAGAATCCTGAAATATCTTTATTTTGAGTTCCTGTTATGGTTTGCACCATAGTGTTAACCAGAATGGAACCTCAGAGTGTCCCACCCATGACCAGGCCAACCGGGCCAAGATAAAACCACCTATGGTAGGGGTCCATCCCATCGAACCAGCTTGTTTAAAACAAAAGAAATAACTGATGGGTATTTCGTGCCATTGACACAGAAGAAAGAGTCAAAGACATCACTTCAATTCAAAACACCACATATAATTATACAAGAAATTCTCATCTTAAATATACAACAGTACTTGCATCTAAATATGAGTGCATTAGTGTATTTGGTTTCTGTATAAAAGAAAATCACGGCATTAGTGAAACCTCAAATCTAAATGAATTCAGTGTAGTTCTATATCTATGTTGCAGGGAAAACCAAAAGTGATCTTAGACGATACGCATGCGCCAAGTGCGGACAGCCTCGATTTGAACTATCCCAAAGAATACTGGGAACAGCCAAAGGACGTCTCAAATGCCGAATGCCTTAGACCTGAGGTCTTCAGTGTCGTTCCTGGGGACCTACTGTGTATGCTGGTTTTTGCTCCAACCACATGTGTAATCGCAGGATTTTAACAAGCTGTTAATTTGTCTTCAGTGCATTTAACGTTTAGAGCAGTTATTTGCCCTCTTAACTCACAAGTTAAAAGAAAAATCTTTGTTTGCCATCAAGAATAAAAAAACAAGAATAAAACATACCATACCCACATTGCAATGTATCAGAAATAAGATCATAAAATGAAAGAAAACCATGCAAGCAATCAAGTTAAAGATGTAGTTGGCTCCTAATTGGTGAAAACTAATTTGCACATCAGAAAAATTTATTCAACAAGCAAATGGTAAAGAGTCAAACCAGTTTTGTGTTATGTTAATCTATTTAAGTTCATCTGAAGTTTTTTGAAAGAACTTGAAACAGTTGAATCCAGCAGCCAAAATTGGGGTTTACTGATTTCCTCAGTGTCTAGTTTAATCTGTTTGAAATGTTATATTACTTGAAATTTCATGCAAAATAGAAATAAACACACCATCTTCTGGGGTATTTTATTCTTCATAGCAAGTATGGATGTTTCTATGTAACATTTGGCTAAAGACAGTAATTAATAACTGTAAACATGA